>JBBBVM010001183.1:232500-235000 GCA_037355625.1 Petunia x hybrida | reverse complement strand
TGCCTTCACTTGGCCATATATATAGCCTGCCTTAGACTAGGACACTTGGCTGCCACGTTTTTGGACAACACACTAGAGCAGTTCACGTCCCAAACTGCATAGGCAATGATAATTATCCATATAATTAAAATACAAGACAAATTACACATAGGCACAACTGCCCTAAAACATAGGAACTGCAGAACTGATTGTAACCGCCGTCCATGTGCCCTGCACATGGCCTGAATAGCTTCAGCTGCGCCCCAACACTTAGCCAAATTCTAAGTCTTGTTGCTGCATAACGTTGCACTGAGCCAACGTCATCTTTAGCTGCCTGCACCACGGTCACACTTAGCCAACGCCCACGCCTTAGCCGTTTCCCTCGTTCTACTGCCTTGCCTTGCTTTATCTTGCCTTGCCTTGCCTTGCTTTATGCTGCCATGACATGCCATGCCATGTCAATGTCTTTGCCAAGTCCCAGCCGTCAAGTCTTCATGCCCACAAATGAGATAGCAACGCAACCCACGCACGCTGCCATCAAACCTAAGTTATGCCCACACATACTTAGCCGATACACGATGTCCACATTTAGGTTGAGCCAAGGGCCATCATGCAAATCCCTTGTCTCAACCGTGCCATATCCGAGCAACCGAATCAAGGGGCTAACAGTAGGCCACTATCCTACCATCGAAAGTTGATAGGGCAGAAATTTGAATGATGCGTCGCCAGCACGATGGCTGTGCGATCCGTCGAGTTATCATGAATCATCGCAACAACGGGCAGAGCCCGCGTTGACCTTTTATCTAATAAATGCATCCCTTCCAGAAGTCGGGGTTTGTTGCACGTATTAGCTCTAGAATTACTACGGTTATCCGAGTAGTAGATACCATCAAACAAACTATAACTGATTTAATGAGCCATTCGCAGTTTCACAGTCTGAATTAGTTCATACTTACACATGCATGGCTTAATCTTTGAGACAAGCATATGACTACTGGCAGGATCAACCAGGTAGCATTCCTCAATGACACCGCCATCGCATGAAAACGGACCCCCCAAAAAGGAGGGCCGAGGTCAAGGCGAGCGCGGCTGTCGTTCGTAGGGAGCTTTATTTTTTGGGCAGATAGGAGGGCTTTTGAGACCCCATGCCCACTGCGTTTACCGAATCCGAGAGTCCGAGCAGGCTGATCATGGACCACGCCATCACAAGACGATGCTTGGAAGACGTGGGACACGACTACCGCTTATGGTTCACCCCGCACATGGATGCGAAGGGCGAAAGGCAACCGATTGTACGTGACAATGCCTATGCCTTGGGTATGCAGCACAGAAAACCGACTTCCTCACAAGCCCAACCGGCACTTGCGACAAGACTGAGATGGAATGTGGGATAGGACGTCGCTGCGCAAGCAGGGATCCAACCTAGCCACACAAACCGAACACCACTCACGCATCATACGTGCGCTTGCTCCACCAATGCCCGCCATCAACGACCCCAACGCGAAGCGCACCTCGCGTTGATGCCAATGACTTTGATGCAAAGCCAAAACAAGCACCGGATAGACACGAAATCAACACGACCGATCCCACCACCAACCTACTCGAAGCAAGCACCGTGCGGCCGACACGCTTTGTGGACATTGGAAACATAGCTGGGACGTAGCCATACATCATCGAAACCAATGCCCACACTGCGTTCACGGCACGCTCGTTACGTGCTCTTTTCAATTGGTGCCTATAGCCCGCCTTGTGGCACAACCCAAGTGCAGGCCACCAAAGCCGTGCAAGCACGACGTTGGTAGCAAGCACTCGGGTGAGGAGGTTGTTGTGCCGTTTCCCTCGCCGTTTTGAGGTGCCAACCACGCACACGTTGCCTACTACCGTCCGGCTAGCAGACACACCCCGACCGGCCGACACGCTTGGTGGCCAACGTAACGTTGCACGGCCAAGGCCATGCGTGCTATCGTTGCCCACGCTGCGTGCCAGCATGGCCGACATGTGCCTGCCTTAGGCCTGCTGCAGGCGCCCCAAGCCTGCTCAACACCTCACCCCTCCCTATATATGTCCTTAAAAAAAAAACCCAAGTCTCAGGAGTAGACATGCTTTGGCCAGAGAATCATACTGGACGTGTACAACACCAATGTGCACAATCTCAAGTACAACCACCCCAAAGCGTTCAAAAATGACTTCCAAACTATGAAAATAGTATAAAATATTGTAAATTATATTTTTTTTATAAAATGCATAAATAATAATATAAATATTAAATAAATATAATAAAATACCAAAAAAATTCAAAAAAATATTATAATTTATTATAGAAAGACTCAAATGATTGGTGCATGATTAAATTATGTAAATTTAGAAAATAGATTAATATTTAAATAATAAAAGAGTAATAAAAGGTATTTAAAATGCATAAATAATAATATAAATATTAAATAAATATAATAAATACCAAAAATTTCAAAAAATATTATATATATTATAGAAAGCTACAAATGATTGTAGCATGATTAAA
>JBBBVM010001183.1:0-222500 GCA_037355625.1 Petunia x hybrida | reverse complement strand
AAACTATGAAAATAGTATAAAATATTACAAATTAAATTTTTTTTTATAAAATGCATAAATAATAATATAAATAGAATAAAATACCAAAAAATTTCAAAAAAATATAAAAATATTATAAATTATTATAGAAAGCTATAAATGATTGTAGCATGATTAAATGATGTAAATTTAGAAAATAAATTAATATTTAAATAATAAAAGAGTAATAAAAGGTATTTAAAATGCATAAATAATAATATAAATATTAAATAAACATAATAAAATACCAAAAATTTCAAAAAAATATTATAATATATTATAGAAAGCTACAAATGATTGTAGCATGATTAAATTATGTACACGATACACGAAATGAGTATCGGGTAAGTACACGATACATGAAATGAGCATGAAAAGACATAAATGAGTAGACACCAATAGTCAAAAGAGATGCAATGATTTGGTTTAGCGGCATTTCAGTATAAGAAATGTTGGCACCACATTATATATCGGTACGTACTCAATCGTGCACAACGGTACATATCGAACTTCTTTTTGGAACATAGAGAGACCGTGCACTCGGCCACTACGGCTTAATCGCTCGGCCGCTACGGCTAGGTGTGATCATAGGGCGGTTTGATTCGGTTTATGTATGTTTATTGGTCTCAAATCTTTAAACCAAATATTTCTGACAATCAAATATTTATGTATATTATTCATAGAGACATCACGAAGCATTGGCTTAGACCCACGGCCACTTGGGCTTAGTCTCTCGGCCGCTTCGGCTTACTTTGGCTTAGTTGCTCGGCCACTTTGGCTTAGTCTCTCGGCCGCTTCGGCTTACTTTGGCTTAGTTGCTCGGCCACTTTGGCTTAGTCTCTCGGCCGCTTCGGCTTAGCCGTTCGGCCGCTTTGGCTTAGTCCCTCGGCCGCTTCGGCTTACTTTGGCTTAGTTGCTCGGCCGCTTTGGCTTAGTCTCTCGGCCGCTTCGGCTTAGCCGTTCGGCCGCTTTGGCTTAGTCCCTCGGCCGGTTCGGCTTACTTTGGCTTAGTTGCTCGGCCGCTTTGGCTTAGTCTCTCGGCCGCTTCGGCTTAGCCGTTCGGCCGCTTTGGCTTAGTACCTCGGCCGCTTCCGCTTACTTTGGCTTAGTTGCTCGGCCGCTTCGGCTTAGCCGTTCGGCCGCTTCCGCTTACTTTGGCTTAGTTGCTCGGCCGCTTTGGCTTAGTCTCTCGGCCGCTTCGGCTTAGCCGTTCGGCCGCTTCGGCTTAGTCCCTCGGCCGCTTCCGCGTACTTTGGCTTATTTGCTCGGCCGCTTTGGCTTAGTCTCTCGGCCGCTTCGGCTTAGCCGTTCGGCCGCTTCGGCTTAGTCCCTCGGGCGCTTCCGCTTACTTTGGCTTAGTTGCTCGGCCGCTTCGGCTTAGTCTCTCGGCCGCTTCGGCTTAGTCCCTCGGCCGCTTCCGCTTACGTTCGGCCGCTTTGGCTTAGTTGCTCGGCCGCTTTGGCTTAGTCTCTCGGCCGCTTCGGCTTAGCCGTTCGGCCGCTTTGGCTTAGTCCCTCGGCCGCTTACACTTACTTTGGCTTAGTTGCTCGGCCGGTTTGGATTAGTCTCTTGGCCGCTTCGGCTTAGCTGTTCTGCCGCTTCGGCTTAGCCGTTCGGCCGCTTCGGCTCAAATATTTCCTACAATCAAATATTTATGTATGTTATGCATAGAGACATCACGAAATATCGGCTTAGCCGTTCGGCCGCTTCGGCTTAGTCCCTCGGCCGCTTCCGCTTACTTTGGCTTAGTTGCTCGGCCGCTTTGGCTTAGTCTCTCGGGCGCTTCGGCTTAGCCGTTCGGCCGCTTCGGCTTAGTCCCTCGGCCGCTTCCGCTTACTTTGGCTTAGTTGCTCGGCCGCTTTGGCTTAGTCGGCCGCTTTGGCTCAGCCCTTCGGCCGCTTCGGATTAGTCCCTCGGCCGCTTCCGCTTACGTTCGGCCGCTTTGGCTTAGTTGCTCGGCCGCTTTGGCTTAGTCTCTCGGCCGATTCAGCTTAGTCCCTCGGACGCTTCCGCTTACTTTGGCTTAGTTTCTCGGCCGCTTTGGCTTAGTCTCTCGGCCGCTTCGGCTTAGCCGTTCGGCCGCTTCGGCTTAGTCCCTCGGCCGCTTCCGCTTACTTTGGGTTAGTTGCTCGGCCACTTTGGCTTAGTCTCTCGGCCGCTTCGGCTTAGCCGTTCGGCCGCTTCCGCTTAGTCCCTCGGCCGCTTCCGCTTACTTTGGCTTAGTTGCTCGGCCGCTTTTGCTTAGTCTCTCGGCCGCTTCGGCTTAGTCCCTCGGCCGCTTCCGCTTACTTTGGCTTAGTTGCTCGGCCGCTTTGGCTTAGTCTCTTGGCCGCTTTGGCTTAGCCCTTCCGCCGCTTCGGCTTAGTCCCTCGTCCGCTTCCGCTTACGTTCGGTCGCTTTGGCTTAGTTGCTCGGCCGCTTCGGCTTAGTCTCTCGGCCGCTTCCGCTTAGTCCCTCGGCCGCTTCCGCTTACTTTGGTTTAGTTGCTCGGCCGCTTTGGCTTAGTCTCTCGGCCGCTTCGGCTTAGTCCCTCGGCCTCTTCCGCTTACTTTGGCTTAGTTGCTCGGCCGCTTTCGCTTAGTCTCTTGGCCGCTTTGGCTTAGCCCTTCGGCCGCTTCGGCTTAGTCCCTCGGCCGCTTCCGCTTACGTTCGGCCGCACGGTCTGATTCCCAAGGAGGGATACGTAGGCTCCCATATCGGGCTCGACCCTTTAGCATTTAAATTTTTATTTTCCCCTAAGAAGGACAACTGGGGCAATTTTTGCAAAGCAAGTTGGAGATGCGAAAGATAATAACTGGGGCAGAATTTTGCAAGAAGCAGCATTGGTTATAAGAGGCAGAATTGGCAAGAATTTTGAAATTGGTTAGGCAAACAGTGCAAAGTCTAAGACAAAGGACGTTCAGTTTATTTTAAAATATGTTACAAGTTTAAGTCAAGGCAAAATTTTCAAAATGCATCTTTGACTTCATTTGCATGCTTATTTCACTCGCTATATTGCATTAAAATATTTTATCTTGCCTCTATTTTTCAAAATCTATGCTATTTGAGTTCATGAGCCAAGTTTCTGAAAGTAATTCGCAAATCCAAGTCCAATGAAGACGAGGAAGCAGCAGAAGCAGCAAGATCAGGATGAAGTCTGCACGAATCAAACGCTTCCCCTCCCTCCCCAAAACTAACAATTTTTCTTTAAGAGCAGGAACATGAAAGCTTGCAATGAAAGGATCATTCGCACTATGGATGAACAATTTATGGAACGCGCATTCAAAGTCGCCTTGAAGATTGCGTTGCATTGCCTTTTCATGACTTAAAGCGTTATGCTTTGCCATGAGTTATTGCCGAACAGGCGGCATTTCTACTTCTATGATTTTCATTTCCAAATAAGCAATGAAGCCGAGGAATGCGTTGTGTTCTCAAATCACGCCAAAATAAGCATTGCCTTATTTTTTAATTGACAATCCACTCAAGGCCATCATTGCCCGATTGTCTCGCCAATTGATTTATCAAATGGCTATTGCACTGACTACATTTCTGCACTGCTTTGCTTTGCACTTGCTTTAAATCCTGCCTTTATATTTGCTTTAAATTAATGCCTTGCTTTACTTTTTCAGGAATTGAACATCAGATTCAATATGAACTGAAGGGAGCATTCAACACTTTGCATCGCTATCAATACAAGCAACACGACCCGGTTTTGATTATTTGTTTTGCATTATCTTGCCTTAATTAATCCAATTTGCAACTTTGTTTCGCATGCTGCTATCAAATTTGGACTTGTTCATCTTATAATTGAACGTTTTGGGCTCGTTCGCCTTATAAATGAACGTTTTGGGCCCGTTCGCCTTATAAATGAACAATTTGGGTTCATCCACCTGTTAATAGGACATGCAGGTTTTTCCAAGTTACGCTAGGACATTGGATGCTTCATGACCCGACGCCTCATTGCTTTATCAATTGAATGGAGCACATTCTGAGATTGCATTATAGACTACCTCTTCATGATTTAAAGCATTATGTTTTGTCATGGTTTATTGCCGAAAGGCGGCATTTCTATCTCCTATAATTCTTGCAAGTTGTTAAACATATCCATTTCATTTCTATTTCGCTATGAGAACACTTACCAAATTTCCATTGTTGTGATTTGCAGATATTGCTAAGTTTGAAGAAGCACATGCATTAATGAATTTTGTGTCTTTTGCTTTATTTTATGACTTGTGCTCGTTCATCTTATGATTGAACGTTTTGGGCTCGTTCGCCTTATAATTGAACGTTTTGGGCTCATTTGCCTTACAATTGAATGTTTTGGGCTCGTTCGCCTTATAAATGAACGTTGTGTTACATGCGTAGGATATAGATTAGCCAAGTCAACTTGAGACATTATGTCTCGTTAGTCAACTTATCTTATGAAAGCCTTGCATTTTACTATTCGATCTCGCTTTATTTATTGTTTTACTTTACTGTTTCAGAATAAGGATCAGCTTAGAGGTTCTCCGGGCGGAGTATCTTGTCAGTTGATCGAAGGAAGAACTTTTGATTATATCACCACCCGCATTTACAATTTTTGTTATCACTTTATTTATTTCTTATTCCAATTATTATAGTTTTTTAGCAGTTGCACGCTTACTGTTTGTTGAGATTATTACAGGATTTTTTAGCAGCACCGCATCAGCGTTTGGAGCATAACATGGAGCTTTTCTTAGCGACGAACCGGGGCAATTGTTGATATGAGCTAGACTCGTCAACGAAGACCTGAAGAATCGCACCCGCATAAGTCATCCACCCTAGAGGTAAGTCTCTTGTTAACCCTGAGTCTGAGGTTTGAGATTGAAGACAAGATGGCTCGGTTATCGAGGGGCAGTGGAAGCTATGTCCGTGTAAACCCCTCTTTATGGGTGTGTCGTCGACCACATCTTCATAACTTGGGTGATTACAAGCCTCTCTTCCCACGCTTGAGCGGTCGTTACAATCTCGTCTTTGATTTTCAAATCGCGTCGAACTACATATGGCCTAATTCTCTTTCAACCCGAGATATGTAGGCAACTCGGAAACCGGAGTTCGGCCATGTCCATAAGCCTCGCATTTTGATCCCAGGAATCAGAGTCCTGGCTTTATCGTGACAAAATTGGCTTTCACGTCGACTTTCTTTACCCTGAAAACTCTTTCATCCTTTTCGGGCAAAGAGGGGCAGCTGTTGACACCCAATTTTGTCCCGAAATTTCGAAATTAATTTGCTGACACTTACTTTTTATATAAATCTCAAAATATAGCATTTTGTGTTAGTATAAAGCCAAAAATATCCCTTTTCAAAAGAAATTATAAAATTGGACGTTTTGTCGCAATTTGGCTAGCGTTTGCAAAGTTTTTCAATATTAGCAACTTGATATTTTCGGCTTTATATTACCTACAACATGTAAAATATTGGGAGCATTTATCTAATTAGAAAGTTTTTCAAATTGATTTACGAAATAGTTAAAGCTATTAGTTTCTAGAAAAGGGTCATAATTGTTTTTCGCTTTAAGTCCCGGCCTATTTTATGCAACCCACAATTTTCTTTCCTAGCCCAATTCTACAAAAAACCCTAAAGTCTTGCCCTATATATACATACTACAGAAGATGATATAAGCCCGAAAAAAGTTATTGCTGAAAAGCCGCAGGGTAGTCCTGAAAAGGCGCAGGGAGGTCCTGGCATGTCGCTGGGTGTGGGTAATGCTAGTCCGGGGCTGTCAGGAGGTAGGCTGTCTGATAAGGAGTTATTGAGAGCAGCTTATTATAGCTCGAGAAGCAAGAATTCGCAGCTGGTTGCAAAAAATTTTGAGCCTAAGCCTCATTTGGCGCATTTGGTTGATAAGCTTCCTGCACAGGAGGTGGATATTGGTGAGGATGATGAGCTGGACACTGAGTCCACGGCTCAAAATTATGTGAATGCTGTTGCGAAGGCTAATTTATCTCCTGAAAGGGTGGCTGAGCATAAGAAGAAGGTAAAACAAAATCGGGAAAGAAGAGATAAAAGCGTTCCGCCACCTGTGAATGAAAGGAAGTCAGCTAGGATAACTATGTCCAAAACCTCGGGTTGTCAATGAATACATCAATAGGTCGAGGAGGAGTGGTTAGACACAAGGGAGGTGGAACTCTCCTTCATGCTCGAATCCTTAGGGAGGAGAGCATGGAGGCTTTTTTTGCTAACTTTGTGTTCGTTTTTGTAGGTACTTTCACATATATAATTTGCTCACTTGGATGATGGTTTCAAGATGCTATTGGTACTCTCAAGCTATGGTTAGTATCAATTTCAGCTTTTTGAGACTTGGAACAACTGATGTTTGGCTTTTGGATCAATTTTGGAGACACGAAAAACGACCAAGTCAGGAATTTTCAGCGCCTTGTCCGGCGCGCCGCGCCCCCTGCCGCGCCGGCCTTGGCAGAATGTCCAAAATCCTCTCCGCTTTTAGCCCGCGCCGTGGATGCGATCGCATGACGGACAAATTTTTGGGCGCGTTGGAGCCCGCGCCGCGCCCCCTACGGCGCAAGGCTATTTTTCTGCCTTCGTTTGTTCGTTGCTCGGGCTGTTTTCGTGGGTTGAAATTGGATGGTTCGTGCTTGGATCTTCATGGGAGTGAGCTACGATATTGGTACAATAAATCGAAGATATGATGGAGAGCATATATGATCAAGATAGAGAGCCACAAGTAGCATTTTCTCAAGTCATTATAGTTGGGCCGTTCTACATTTTGCATTTTATTACTTGTAAAAGGAAGTGTGGATTGCATGATTCCACTTTCTTCTTAGCATTTATATTGTTTCATTATCTTAGTATCATCACATGTAATATCATCACAGAGTGTATTATTAACTCTGTGATGATCATAGCGTACTTAGTGTTGGCGAGTTCTTATTTTTTGCACTCGGGTTAGGAGTGAGGTTGTACCTCGATAGGATGATGTAAGGTACGGTTTGGCCCCCCTTACTTTGTATTGTCCTCTTGAGGGATTTTTTATTATTAATAAAACTAGCCGCTAGGCTATAAGCTTAGTTGGATTTCGCTAAAAAAAAAAAACAAAAAAAAAATATATACATACTACATCTAAAACCCTAGCCTCATTCATCACTATTCATTCACCATCATTCCCCCACACCAAAAAAAAAACCCTACACTCATTACATGAGACACTAGCCGTGCCCCCTCACTTCATCTCCCTTACACCCCCTCCTCATCTTTCTAACTCTCCCTCTCATTTACCACACACACCCTATAAAACTAGAAAACACACACTAGGGAGAACGGGGAAAAAGGGAAAACACCATCATCAACGGGGAATGCACCATACCCACAGATCTGGAAAAGAAAAAGGGAAATAGCCTCCACCATTGCTGCCTCACCGGAAAATCATGGGTCATGAGCAAGGACTTCCTTCAATGCTTGTTTTGCTATATACACTGTTATTCTGGGTTCATTCCTTATTTTTCTCGGTTGATTTGTTATTGAACCATTGGTTGTCCCTAATGTTGTTTGGCTTGTTTGTTCGCATTGTTAGATCATTGTTTGTGACGATTTAGCAAAGATTCTCTTCACACATCAAGGAGAAGCCACCGGAAATAATGGTGGAATTGTTTGTCACTGAATCTGGCCGGAAAATCTGTCGTTGGTGGTCTATTTCCTATGTTCTTTGGTCTGTGCTGAAACTGAATAAGGAAAGGGGGGGGAGTTGTAGCGACACCATCATGTCTCTCACCGGAGAGCCATGACCGGTAGTCGTTCCTCCTCCCCGCTTGATGGTTACTCTGTTTCATTCGCCGATGTGCTCGCCGGAAAAGCTGTTTAACGGCGTGATTCATTCTCTTTGTTCATTATTCCGTTAGTTGGGAAATGTGATCTGTTAGAGTTGATTGACGGTGTCCCTTTGTTTGCTAATCTATTGGTTCTGCTGATCATTTGTGCAAGTTTTATGCAGTGGTGGGCCCGTTCGTTTCTATTGAATTACTGGTTGCTTCTGATATGATTTTGGATGTTTGCATCATTTGTTTTGAACAGACAGTGTGCTTATTGCCTATGAAAAATAATTAATTCTTGAGGCCACGGACTGATTTGAACAAGATACTATACCTGGCCGATGAAAAATACATATGCACGTATTGAGGCCTCGGGATCGATTTGAACATGATACTATACTTGAACCGTCCCGTTCCCGTGTCCCTAAAGCAAAAGGCGATGATGAATGTATGCATTTTAACGCAAAGCAAGTTGAATAGAGTAACGGAATTGGTACTTGGCGTGGCAACACGACCGGCCGGCGTGTTTGCAGCCGTATCAATATCCCGAGCCTCTACATGATACGCCATACAAATCTGAGCCTAAATTTTGCAAAAAACAAACCCCCTTACTATTATTATTATTATTATTATTATTATTATTATTATTATTATTATTATTATTATTATTATCATTATTATATAATTTATTATTATTACTTTATTACTTTAGTATTATTATTTTATTTTCATTAGTTATTACACTTTATTATCGTACTAATCTAATTTTATTTGTTTTTTTTGCGAGGTACATTTTGGCACGAACACTTGGAGACGAGTTGGTTAAAACTCGACATTGGGGTTGCTAATTTGCATTGGAGTCTCATTGGGGTCGAGTCCGGGCTCAAGATTCGAGAAGTGAAATCATAGAAAGTGCTTTGTTGAGCCGCCTATTCTAACTTAGGCTCATGGGCATATAATTGTAT
This sequence comes from Petunia x hybrida, assembly GCA_037355625.1. Taxonomy (NCBI): domain Eukaryota; kingdom Viridiplantae; phylum Streptophyta; class Magnoliopsida; order Solanales; family Solanaceae; genus Petunia; species Petunia x hybrida. The sequence continues at coordinate 213,756 of JBBBVM010001183.1, read as the reverse complement.
AAAATTAAATAAATTCAAGGCTCCCATGAGTTTATCAATTTCCGGGTTCTTCTTCTAAACCTCCTCTTTTCCCATCCTTAGAAATTGCATGTCTATAGGAATTCCCCGTAGATAATTGTTATAGAATAATTTGCTATTTATGAATGAATGTTTATTTATTTATTGAGTTATTTTGCGAATATTTATTTCTTTAGAATCTCCATTTTATTTATGAATTATGAACCTTTTAGTTAAATAGCGCGTGCAATTGAATCCAGAAATGATTAAGCAAATAACTTGATTTTAAAATTCAATAAATTGCAACTTCTTTCTGATTAATTAGATTTTCTAACAAAATTCAATAAATTGCAACTTCTTTCCAATTAATTAGATTTTCTATGTTAGCAAAATTGCAACTTTTTCAAGTCTAAGTTCATTTAAATCCCTATTCCTTTAAAGCATAATTTAATGTAATTTTAGAATTCTGGCACTAATTTTAAGACTTTTAGATTAATTTTTGAAAGTTGCATTTTGAGCTATTTTGTGAAAACCGAAGGATTAACCGTAACTTTACGGATTTTCGAAAGTGCTTTCAAATTGAAACCTTCTTTCGAAAATAGTTGAACCTCTTACTTAGAATCTCTGAAATAGACCACTTCCTTAAAACGGAGTGCTTGCACGCACTATTTTATTAATTGGTTCCTAATTTTCCTAAATTAGGTGGCGACTCCAAAGAAAGCCCTTTGGAGTCCCATTTTGTTGAAATATACCCGAAACCTATCTTTTCTTAAAGAAAGGGTAATTTTTGGGGTTCAACAGGCGCTCCGCCCTAGGCACTCAGGGGCGGTCCACCTTTTTTTGGGGCGCTCAGCCCTGACAGAAAACCTAAAACCTGCAACTTCGTGTCAGGTCTGGCTTTGCCCCTTTTTTAGCACTCTTCCAATCATTTTTCACTTGTTTTCCACTTATAATGATGTCAAAAGATGTTCTTGATGGTTTCTAACAATACCAAATGATTGCCAACCCAAATCAATCAATAACAACGTTCAGATTTTAAATTTGGAGCAATTTTCAACTAGGGTTTCTTGGAGGTTGGTTCAATCTTTCAAGAACTTCAACAACAACACCAAATCGTGATTCAAGGGTACCAAAAGACCGGGAAACTTCAATAGAAAAATCCTCAATAACAATCTATGAATGGGGAATCAAAATCAATCTTTTTTTGTGATTTTTTTCAATTGTTTTTTTAATCAAAAACAAAAATTAAGAAAAACTAAAAGGCGAAACTAACCTAGGCACGAAGAAAAGGATTGATATTGCTGAAACAAACCCATTCCTTGCTCTGATACTAACTGATGCAGAGTAAAATATGCGGAAGCAATAAAAGGTAGCAGTGAGACGTAGTTTGAACAAGAACAAGGATTCAATGAGGAACTAGTCTCGTTACGCCCTTGTTGGAGTCAAAGGACACCTACGCTAAAAAATATATCCTCAAGAATATAAGATTCTTGCAAACAAGTTTGATCAAGAGGATTTGAAGGTCAATTAGAATCACCAAAAGAAATCAAGTCCAAAGGAGTTTCTTCTTGAGAGAGAATCTCTATGTTTTGATTATCAATATTCAAGGTGTCTCTTGAAATAAAACCCTAAGTGTGGTATTTATAGGTTTCCTCTGCACGTACTATTGTTTTAAAACTAGCCACAAGTTGGCTCAAATATAAAGACCATGCAAAGCCCAACTAATAAAGAAGTCTCAAAATGGAAATAATTCCCATCACTGTAGATCTCAGGGGAGGCGGTCCGCCCTGGTGTTTGGCGCTCCGCCCAAGAAACTCTAGAGGACGGTTTCAGAAGGGGAGCTCTGCCCTGTCTTGAGACGCCCAACCTCACAAACTTCAGAGAGTTGTAGAATCCATACTTAGTCGATTTTATATAATTTGGAGCATGGCGGTCTGCCCTTCTTGGGAGGCGCTCCGCCTCTTCAACTACTGCTCCTGGAAAGGTCTGAACAAGCTTGGGGTGCTCCACCTTCCTCCTTGAGTGCTCCACCCTTCACAGAAACTGCAACCTTGCTTAATCGTTCTCCTAAACTCTCCTCCGAAGGTCACGCCTTTGGATCCCTATAGCTTGAATCTTGATGGATGGAATCTTAGCCCAAATTGAACTGCTTCAAAAGCGCACCATCGTCTGGGCGATGGGAAATTCTCTGCCTAAAATGTTGGAAGTTGAATGGCACAGTTTCCAGCCATAGGCTGCACGAAAGCATCTAGCACAATATCTAAAATAGAATGTTCTCTCAATCTTTTGATCAAACAGTGGCAACTTTGAAGACTGAGATCTTGTCCTTAACATACACCAAAACACACGAAGCGAAAGAAATTAAATCAAGATGACAAAAGTTAAGTCAATTGAAATGTAAATTTAACTATTCTAATAGCTAAAACTATACCACATTCCCTGGCAACAGGGCCAAAATTACTCACAACCAAGTATGTCCTATAAAAGGAACTAAGAAGTCGCAACAAATATATCTTGATACTTAAAGTCCCGAGGTCGAATCTCAGGAAGAACATGTGATTTCTAGGAAGAAGTTTATGCAAGCCAAACGAGGCAAAGCAACAAACACACACGCGGAAGTAAAGAAAAAGAAAGTAAAGATAAAATCAAGACACATACTCAACCTCAAGCGAACAATATCAAAGAACTAGTCTTGACACCTTTCGATTAGAATCGTGAATAAGCACCTATACTATGCAACGATACTCAAGAATACATATGACTCTTGAAAACCGAATGATCAAAGAAGAAAAAGTTCAATTGCAATCTACCAAAAGACAAAAGTTCTATAACAAGGCTTCCCCCGACGGGGTCGCTCACGATGGAGACAAAAGCATACAGCTTAATTCAATATTCATAAACTCGGTATCTAACAAATGAAATACTAAGGGGTTTATATAGGAAGCCCTAAAGCTAAATCGTACATACGGCCATAGCTGGCCTATCAAACAAAGCCATGCAAGGCTGAACTAGTTTAGTTGCTCGGGCGCTCTTCTGCCTCGGGCGCAGGTGTAGTCCTTAGTTGCTTCACTGCTCGGTACCAATATTTAAAGTTCAGATGCTGCCTCGGGCTCAAGCTTGAATATATGACATCCTAATCTGGCACCCGACCACTCACTCTCTAAGTCGCTGCTTCCTGCCAGTGTCTTGGCTTGGCTTCGTGTGACCGTCTCGATGGCACGAACACAGCTTGATCAGCACGGACACGGGCTGCATCATCTGCCCCATCTTGAGAAGATTTCTTCCCCAAAATCACATCTTCTTTATCCTCTGGTGCTCGACCTGCAACACAAGGAGTCAAGTCAGCAATATTAAAGGCGTTTGAGACATTATACTCACCTGGGAGGTCGATCACATAGGCAATGTTGTTGATCTTGTTCAGCACTTAGCACTGACCATCCCTTCTCGGAGCCAACTTCTCTTTTCTTTGGTTCGGAAATCTCTTCTTTCGAAAGTGAACCCAAACCCGATCTCCCTTCTTTAACTACAACTTTTTTACGCCCATTGTTCTTCTTTGATGCCACATAGGCATAGGCTTCCTCAAGATTTTTCCTCACTTTCGGATGGAGCTCAAGCAAAGCAGTAGCTCGCGTGTACCTTCAAAATCAACAACAACATCTCCAGGCAACAAGGTTAAATCAAGTGGAATTAAAGGGTTAAAATTATACACACACTCAAACGGAGTCATTCCAGTCATTCTATGCACGGTACGGTTGTATGCAAATTCCATTACGGGCAAACGATCAGCCCAGTTTCCGGCCTTACCTTTGGTCATTGCTCGAAGAAGAGCTCCTAAGGTTCGGCTTACTACCTCGGTCTGCCCATCAGTCTGAGGATGGTGAGATGTTGAGAATAGCAATTTGGTGCCAAGGGCACCCCACAAACACTTCCAAAAATGACTCAGGAACTTAGAGTCCCGGTCGCTCACAATAGTACGATGCACACTATGTAGTTTTAACACATGAGAAATTAAAAAAAGTAGCAATATATTGTGCATCATCACATTTCTTACATGGGATAAACTAAGCAATTTGGAAAAAATGGCCGACCACGACAAAGATGCTATCATGCCCACCCCTCGATCAAGGTAACCCCATCATAAAATCCATGGATATAGCAATCCATGGGCTATTAGGAACAGGGAATGGAGTATAAAAATGTTGAGGGTTGGACCTCAACTTAGCTCTCTTGCAATCTAAACAAGCATTGCAAAGCTTCTCCACATCTTGTCGTATCTTCGGCTAGTGGAACTGCTCGGTCAAGATACCCAGAGTTATATCCAATCTAAAGTAATTCATTAAGCCGTTGAAGTGAGCTTCTCGAACTGAGAGCTCTCTCCAAGATGACACGGGCACACAAACTCTCTCCTTCTTAAAGAGATAGCCATCATGCCACTGATAATTTTCTACCCTTCGGCCACTTAGTATAGCGTCACAGAAGCTCTTAAGCTTGGGGTCGTGTTCATACATCAGCTTGATGCTTTCGAACCCCATTAATCTCGAAGTGAGAGTGGTTGGTAAGGCAAACTTTCTTGACAGGGCATCGACTATAACATTGTCTTTTCCCTTCTTGTAATGAATTGCATAGGGAAAGCTCTCAATAAATTCCACCCACTTGGCATGCCTTTGATTCAACTTCTCTCGGCCTCAAAGATGTTTTAAAGATTCATGATCACTCTTAATTATAAACTCTCTCGGCCATAAATAATGTTACCAATGGGCAAGCTCTAACGAGGGCATACAACTCCTTATTATACGTCGAGTAATTCTAGGTCGCACCCTTAAGCCTTTCGCTAAAGTAAGCGATCGGCTTCTTATGTTGCATAAGCACTCCTCTGATCCTGACCCCGGAGGCATCACCTTCGACTTTGAATGCTTTGCCAAAGTCAGGGAGATGCAACAACGGGGCAGAACTAAGCGTCGATTTCAACTATTGGAAGGCCTTCTCTTGGGACTCTCCCCACACAAACGGTTGGTCCTTTTTGACCAGCCCGGTTAAAGGAGCTGCCATGGTGCTAAAGTCACGGATAAACCTTCTATATAAACTAGCTAACCCATGGAAACTATGAATTTGAGTCACCGAAGTAGGGGTCGGCCAATCTTTAATAGCCTCAACTTTTGAGTCATCGACTTCAACACCATTACCACTCACAACAAAACCCAGAAAGACAACACTTTCAACACAAAATGCACACTTTTTGAAGTTAGCGTACAACTTCACATTTCTCAAAGTATCAAGCACAGGCCTTAAGTGTTCTACATGTTCATCCACAGATTTACTATAAACAAGTATGTCATCAAAATACACAACAACAAACTTATTTATAAACGGTTTAAGCACATGGTTTATCAATCTCATGAAGGTGCTTGGTACGCTAGAGAGGCCAAACGACATCACTAACCATTCATACAGACCAAATTTGGTCTTGAATGCGGCCTTCCACTCATTACCCAGTTTCATTCGGATTTGGTGGTAACCGGACCTAAGATCAATCTTTGAAAAGAAACATAAACCACTCAATTCATCAAGAATGTCATCTAATCAAGGAATAGGATGACGATATTTTACCGTTATCTTGTTGACTGCTCGAAAATCAACACATATTCGCCACGTTCCATCTTTCTTTTGCACATGTATAACATAAATGGCACACGGACTCAAGCTCTCTTGAACCAGTCCTTTGTTCATCAATTCATCCACCTACCGTTGGAGCTCTTTGGTGTCTGGGGATTACACCGGTAGGCTAGCTTGTTCGGGATTTGAGACCTAGGGATGAAGTCAATTTGGTGATCGATTCCTCGTAACGGAGGCAATCCACCTGGAATTTCTTCAGGGAACATGTCTCCGAAGTCCTGTATAAAGATTTATGATACATGTGTAGGATGTACTCAATGTGTCCGAGCCTACCCGACCGATGTAATAGAAATGATACCTTGGGATGATTGTAAAGCTAAACAAATTTCAAAAAGGGTTATCGTTAGGGAAATCATCATTCGAACTCATAAAGATACCTTTGTGCACGAGGCAAATCATCAGCTTACTTTTGTCATTGCCTCAGAGGCACTCACCCAGTTGCATAATTGCACAACTATTATCTAACACGACGGTATTGAATCATTGTCCTCAGCCATAATTTGTGTCCCCATAGGAGACATTGCTTTGGCCGCTTCTTTCAGCTCCCTCATTCATTTATAGTCCTCACTGACTTGTATTGGAGACAAAGGCTTCAGTATGAAACTCTTACCTTCGAGCTTGGTAGTGTAAGTGTTGGCTCGTCTATTATGGACAACGAACCTATCATATTGACACGGTCACCCAAGTAGCAAATGAAAATCTTGCAAAGGGACCACATCAAACATCAACTCATCTTGGTAAGCCCCCACTCTGAATTTTATCAACACTTGCTTTGCTACCCTCAGTTCTCCACATTCATTCAACTATTGTAATCGATAGGGACGGGGATGTTTCATTGTAGGACGTCCTATTTGTGAAACCAATGTTTGGCTCACCATATTAGAACAACTGCCCAAATAACCAATCATCGAACACACCTTTCCCCTTAATCTGCACCTCGCATGGAAGAGATTTTCTCTTTAAACATCTTCCTCATCTTCCATGTTCATAGTGCTCAAGTTTCTATGAACCACAAGAAATACTTCCGAACGGTCAACTTCAGTTGCTTCGTGACTGTCTTCATCATGATCAGCTTGATCAGTCCCTTCTCTAATTTCCTCATTGTAGTCACTCGCTTGTTCGCTAATGGTTCCATTCTCGAGCAGCATCATAACTTTACGAGTTGGACACTCTTTATCAATGTGACCATAACCCCTGCTTTTATGACATTGAATCGATGAAGCACTAAGAGTATTAAGTTTAGTTTTATCTCCCAACTCCTTGGAGTTATTGATGGTCACTCTCTTCTCGAAGGGTCTCTTCTGATCTCGGCTAGTGTTGGCATTGGTAGGATTCAGACTCTTCTATTCTTTGCTCTGGTTCAAAGGAGTAGTTGTAGTGCTCTATCGATACCGATTTGCTCTATCATCCTTCACCCATTTTTCAGCATCGATCACTGCATGGAAGCTTCATCCAAAGTAAGGAACACATTAAGTCTCAATTGAGATGATATCTCTCGATTCATCCTATTTTTGAACTGAATGATGACTTGCTCATCGTCTTCATCCATATCAAGAGCTAAATGAATTTTTTCAAACTCGTTAAAGTACTCTTCGACCGGTTTAAATCCTTGTTTCAAATCATAGAGCTTCCGATGTTGCTCTTGACGATGTTTAGCCATCACATATTTAGCATCCATCACTCTTTTCAATTGTACCCAATCAAGGTGCTCGGGTAAAGCATGCCTTCTTCTCATTCTCTTTTCAGACTCCCACCAAGTAGAAGTATATACCTCGAAAGAAGCAATAGCATAGGCAGCTTTTCTCTTTTCGCTCATCTTATTTATTTCAAAGATTCGTTCCAATCAAATCTTCCAATCTAAATATTTGTCTGAATCACTTGTTCTTCTGAATGGTGGAATAGTTATCTTGACATTGTTCAAGTTTGTATCTCTACCAGATGGGGCTTGCTTCAGATAATCATCATAATAATCATCAGCCTCACGTTCAAGATGTCGGTTAACACAAGCTTCTCATCCTCGACCTCGAGGGTTCCCACGGCCTCATTGAGCATGTCCTCGTTGAAATAACGGTGGCTCATATTCAGCCTCAGCCTCAGCATATTCTTCATCTCGAATATCACCCTCTTCTGCAACGACTGCTAAATTTCTTTGTTGTCTCGAAGTGGTGGTAAATCTACTTGGGGAATGCCAAAGTTTTGCTCACTGCGAGCAACTTCAGCTCTCAATTGTTGGCGTTGGGCCAACTCACCACGAATAAGGGACGATTATGATGAGTCTCACGAAGTAGAATGTCATCACTTGTGGTGATCTTTGCTTCACAAGTATTTGCTTCTTGGGAGATAGGCTCAATGAGCTCTTCTGAGTGCGCCGGTGGCAATAACTCTGATGGTTCACTCTTCTCTTCTTATTTTAAGCATTACAACACGAAGCCTTAATATCATCCTTAGGAATCTCTGTGCGAAACTAACTTGAAAAGAACTCTTCCAGAGTCACTGGCTAACGCGGCTTTTGATAGTGGTAAACCTCCACCTTTGCCTTTTATGGACGTCGAATAGCGTTCTACTTTTTTGTCTTTTTCACCATCTTTTACCTTGTTGGTAGGTCAGCTAATTCATTTCGTGACTTCATTTTGTAGCGTCTTTACCGAGTCACCAGTATCCAACCTTCATCATCTCCTTGATCAGTTTGAGCTTTAGCTTCTTCCAATGATGCTTGCTCCAAGCTCTGCACATTTAGTTTGGCGAGTTGCAGCGGTTGATTTATTAAGATAGGTTCAAAGTCACCAAACTTGATCATGACATCGTTCTCTTCATATCTTTCAGTGAAGTTGCAGATCACCACAGGGTCATGCGAGCCAAACATGATGGAAACCTGGTTCGCATCTTCCTTTTTATCTTGCAGTACAATCTTCCCTTCATTGGCCAATTCCATTATTTTGTCTTTGAAGACGAAGCATTTCTTGAGCGAATGCCCCACAAGTCGATGATACTTGCAATAATTCGGATTATTCGTCTTTCTAGCTTCATTAGGCCGCTTCATCTCTGGTAGCTCAATGTCTTTAACTCCAGAAGTTCATCAAAAATTGTGGGAACATCAGAATCTAGGAATGGATATTCTCTTTCTTGCATCTGTTTTAAAGTCAACTTCCGACTTGGCTTGTCCTTAAATGAAGTTGTCTTCACACTTTGCTTCTTGCTTACCTTTGTGGTGAACTTCAAAGGTGCAGCATCAATATTCATAGATTCTTTGTTTTCAGCCTTGTGCGCCAGCTTGCTCCATTTCTTGACTTCTTGCTTGTCTTTTCCTCTGCGACATTCATAGACAGGCGGTCCTTCACTTCCACTGGAAGAAATGCTTAACTCCATATCATGAGCGCGTGTGGCCAACTTGATGCAGCCCGAATCCGTGCTGATCTGGCCAACTTGATGCAGCCCAAATCCGTACTGATCAGACATTCACTCTATCGAGGCCAGTGACATGAAGCCAAGCCAAGCTCGTGCACGATATGCACATTCAACTGGCGTGGTCGGAAGGAAGCGCTTGTTCAGATGCTGAGTGGCCGAGCACAAGATACGAAGGCTATATTTGTAAGCTCGAGCCGGAGGAAGGAAGTGACCGAACACTCAACCTTGACGCTGAACACTGATTGACTGAAGGGCTACAATTGTGCCCGAAGAAAAGTGAGCGTCCAATGTCAAAATGTGCCGAGCTGAGCAACTGAGCACCGAAGACAAGGAAGCCGAGCACATGAATTACTTCGGCCCTGCGTGGCCTTGTTTAATTGGTCGCTTGTGATCGTATTTACTTAAGTACCCTTGGGGCTATCTATATAAACCCCTTAGCTTAGTTCATTTGATATCTAGTTTTTTTTATGAATATTAAACATAGCCGATGCTATCTGAGTCTCCGTTGAGAGCCAAACCCCGTCGTGGGAATTTAAAGAACTTGTGTCATTCGGTGTAATCGTTTGAACAAATTCTTCTTTGGTCATTCAATTTGCAAGAAGCATGAGTTCTTCTTGAGGATTGTTGCTTAGCATAGGTGTGTTTCTTGATTTCCATTTTTTGGACCGAGACTAGTTCCTCGGATTCATTCCAATGAAGCAAGAGATTTGTCTTGCTTCTATCTTTGTTTATTGTTTTCCGCTGTTACTTCGGTTGCATAACTTCTTCTCTGATTAAACTTGCACCATTTTGGTATCAGAGCACAGTTTGGATTTGTTCTTACAACCCCAATCATATTCTTTATCTTATTTCCGTGCGTTTGTGTCTTTTTGTTTCAGTTTCATGTTCTATGTTGTTGTTGTTGTTTTTATTTTACAAAAAAAAAAAAGAGTGAAAAGAAGAAAATTCAAAAATTTGTGTTTGTTGTTGGTTGTTTGGATTGAACAACCAAAGATTTGGAATCACCACTGTTCAAGGAATCAAACGAACCCCTGACGTATATCATTGAACGACTAGGGTTTTTTATTATTTTTGGACTGTTCTTGACGTGGTGTTGCTGTTACAAAATCACAGTCGTATTTTGGTTGTTGTTTATCGAAGACTGGTGGTTTTAGTTGATTTGGGTCGAAGTTTCGTGTTCAAAATTCAAAGTTCCGTCGAATATCCACCGTCCGTACACCAGAAAATTGTTACATTGTAACAGTGTGCGGACAAGTGAAGTTGTTTTCTTAGCTGGACTTGGAACTTAAAATCTTCTCTGACACTGAGTTACTTGGAACTTAAGTGTCCGTACGTCGGAATTGTGAGTTCACTGTTCCACTAAAGAAGAAAAGGGGTATAGTATTAAAATCAAAACCCGAGGTGAAAATTTTGTCAGCCAGAAAAGGGAAAGTGGATAAGGTTAAACCCTTATCCGCACCAAGGAGGAACCACTTTTGTCCGTGCAGACGTGACGTGACTAGGGATTCCAAAAAGAGGAATCGAAGGGTAGATTCTCCTAGGTTATCACTTTTCTTGTGTTCAATAAATTCTCGCTAGTGGATCTCTGGAGTAAATCTTTCTACTGGAGGTCGTACTAACTTGTTTGAGCTTATAGGAACTCGTGCGTGGGGTGACCGAAGTCCAAATTTCGTAGACAATTCTTTGACTTCCCAAGTGCAGTTTAAAATAGCGTCTGTTCCATCGAGTCAACATCAATTCACTCTTCCCGAAAGAGAGAGTGTGACTTGTTGAATTCGAAGGAGCTTAGAGATTGATCAATCGATGAAGCCATTGGCTACAAGTTCTTGAGTGACCAAAACCAAACCCACAAATTGAGTGGACCCAAGCATCACCCAATAAAGGTGAGGGAGTGTGTGAGGTGATTTCTAACCTTAACAATTTCTTGGTCTTTGAATTGTGCAGGTACCATGGCTGGGAATGGAGGCGATGGAAAAGGCATTGAGACGCCTGAGGTGTCGTTAGCTGATCTCATGACTGCAATACAAGGCATTAGGGCCGAGGTAAGAGGAGTGAGTGCTCGAGTAGCTAACCTCGAGCAAGGGAGTGTGTCTGTGGCCTTGCCTGGGTAAGGCGCTGGTACTAGCAACTCCACTCTTATGAAACTGGAGAAATTTGCTGAGCTTGTTAGACAACAACGGTTGAAGAATGAGGCAATTCGAGCTGAAGCTATGGGCAATCCCCAAGCTGGACAACACAACTTGGGAAATCCCCAAGCGGAATAATAAAACTTGGGCAATCCCCGAGCTGATCATCAAAACTTGGGCGTTCCCCGAGGTGACAGATTGCCACTTCCAAGGGCCTGAAGACACGTCGTGGTCGTTGATGAAGGGGTCGATGATGGAGAATTTCCCGAGGTCAAAGTTGAGTGTGAGCCACCGTTCGTTCAAAGGATGCAGGTTCAACGAGGCCGTGGAAATTTCTGAGGTCGAGGCGCAAATGTGGATCGATATTTTGAGCATGAGGTTGATGACTGTTATCATGAGTATCCGGAGCCGATCCGAGGTGCTCGTGATTCAAATTTGAACAGTGTCAAGATCACTATTCCACCCTTCAAAGGAACTAGTGATCCGGACCAATATCTTGATTGGAAGATTCGACTGGAACGAATCTTTGAAACAAATGAGATGACCCAAGAGAGAAAAGCTGCACATGTTATTGCTTCATTCTAGGCATATGCATCAACAAGGTGGGAAGCTGACAAAAGATTGAGGCGAAAGAATGCTTATCCCGAGGTCACCACATGGTTGCAGTTGAAGAGAGAAATAGATGATAAGTATGTGAATGCCAAATATCGGTAAGAACAACTCCGAAAGCTCAACGAGTTGAAACAAAGGTCCAAGTCGGTTGAAGAATACTATGATGAGTTCGAAAGTGTTACACGACGTATGTCTAAAGTGAGGTATATCATTCTAATGACATGTAAAGGATGATTTAAGTGAGTTAAAAGTCATAATAGGACCATATATGACGTTTATATGTTGAATATAAAGTTTGGGAAAAATCGGATTTAACTTGCGGAAAAACCGACTAAGGATTTGCCTTGTAACAAAGCTTTTTCAGCAATTAATTCTATGTGTTATATAAGGTCTTTTGGGCACATATAAAATACCAAATTGAAGATGTTGGAGTGTAGTTTCCAACACTTTTGTCGATTTATTCATACAACGTCTGGATAAAAAGATATGAGTATTAGAAGTCAGGCCAGAAAAAGGGACATAAGCGCAAAAGAGGACTAAAACTGAAATATTTTTAGTATAAAATAGAAAAGTCATCCTCATCTCGTCATTTCCAGAAATATCAAGAGAGAAACAGTTCCTCCATGAGTCTTGAAGCAAGTTTTATGATTTTGAAGGAGGGACGCCAATCGTAACTCGAAATTGAAGACGGATTGCGCCGAAACGCTCTACGCGATTAAGGTAACGTTATGCTACCTTCAATTTCGTCTATAGCTTGAGTTTTAGAATTACTTCATGGCTAAGTAAAGTACCTCAATGCTATGTTATAGCTTTTTTAGTCTTAAGAAGGTGGGAATTCAAAGGAAAAAGGCTTAAAAGCAAAAAGCATCAAAGGTATGTAAGGCTAAACCTTTCTTTCGAAAAGGCATCTATTTTATAGCTTTTAAAGCTTTTCTTAGTTCCGAACATGGTGTTTCTTGTTGGGTACTTGTATATCATCAAGGGAACCTTTTATATACCTAATTTGGTACTAAAATCCAAGGTGAAAGACGTCCAAATCAGCAAGATAAAATATTTTAAAATCTGGAAAATCGTTTTGATCTTTGGACAGTTGTTAGTATACTGACCATAACTCCTTGTACAAAATTGATATTTAGATTCTTTAAGAATTTCCAGAACCCTAAGAAATATATCTACAACTTTCATGAAGACCATGAAGTCTATTTGATCTACACACTGAAAACTATGATGCAATACGAGACAATGGTACTGTCCAGAAATTCTGTACCGCCGTGGAATTGTTACGTCGTCTGGTCATCTTATCTTGTTATCCATTTAATTTGTGTATGTTATCAATTTATCCGGGTACTCATTCCCGTGTATATTATAGTGCTGGTTCTATTTTTGCGGATCATCCAGTTTCAGAGAAAACTCTACCGAAACTTTTACAAAAGTGAAAGAGTTAGACAAATTCTAAGTACTAGGTTGTGTCTATAATTCTATCCAGAGTTTTCTTATCATTCCTTTGAGTCCATATCTATTGTTGCCACATGTGTTATGCCTCATACATGCTTATGCTTATATTGTGATCATGTTATGTGTGATTTGGAGTCCCCCATAGAGGTTGGACATTAGAGACACAGTCCGGTCGCGTGTGATACTACCCGTCTGGGGGATACAACCCCTCTAGTTCAGCTGGGAGTTGAAACACCTAGTGTGATCGCGTTTTATTCACACACTCTGACAAGAGAGACTAGATATTACTGGCTGGGGGGACATAGCCCATAACACCCGCAAGGTTTGTTATATACGCGTATATAGCCACAGTATGCACTGCATGATTATACGCGTATATAGCTACCTGATTTGGGGAGATATAGCCCATAACACCAGACAAGTACCAGTTCAGATAACAGTCCAGTTTTAGCTCAGTATCAGTTATCAATTCTCAGTTATCAGCCACCAGTTCTTAGCGTCAGTATCAGTTGACAGCTATCAATTCCAGTTTCTAGTTACCAGTTATCAGTCATATTACAGTTATTTATCAGTATAGTTCAGCTCAGTCTTCAGTTCCAGATTCAGCTAGACTTCAATTTATATTAAGATTATGTTTAGTACGTCTTCAGATTTCCAACTACATTGCTATGCTCCAGCTCAAATTTACACATTCATATTCCAGTCTTATAGTTTCATTCAGCTATGATTATATATGCTCAGGCCTTACATACTTTGTACATATCGAACTCACTCTCTTTTTTTGGGGCGCTGCATTTCATGCCGCGCAGGTACAGAGAGATCAGACCCTGAGCCACGTTAGCAGGCTATCTACCAGCTGTTAGAGTCACTCCATCTCTTCCGGAGTATATTACTTATGGTATGTTGTACAGATGTCGAGTAGGTATGGTGGGGCCTTGTCCCGTTCATTGTATATTCAATTCAGCACTCTTAGAGGCCTATAGATATATCCCTGTGTGGTTCTTTCAGTATGTTATGTATGTCAGTGTGTGTTACTCATGTCATCTTTCCAGACTTTATGCTTTCAGCAGATATGTATGTATATATCATCAGGTTGCCAGCGTATCTCTATCATTAATAGATTATTAGTAGGTTTAGCAATGATCGACACTCAGTGTAGGTTTCTGTCGCGGCCCTAGGTTGGGTCGTGACAAAAGTAGTATCAAAGCAGTTCAATCCTAGCGTGTCTACAGGCCGTGTCTAGCAGAGTCTTGTTCAGGAGTATGTTGCGTGCCATACTTATGAACAGAAGGCTACAAGGCACTTCAGGATGGTTGTCTTTCTTTCTTCTCTAGATCGTGCGATAGGGCCATGATTTTAGAATTCACCCTTCTAACTGTAATGTGTTGAATGCAACGATACCGCCGAAGAAAGTAACAGTTGCCCAGAAGGGCAAGGCCATTGCCAGCCAGGGTACCAGTAGAGTACCACCTGAGGTGGATGAGAGTGAGGAGTCCAGACCTGAGACTCCATCTGAGGCCTCACAGATCCCCTCAATTCAGGGCGATATTAGAGGTACCCCAACTACTGCAGCTACTGTACCTCCAGCTCCTCTGCCCAACAGTCAGGGCAGGAAATGAGGGATGCCATCAGATTATTGACTAGTCTTGTAGCTGCTCAGACCAGATGGCACAGTGCAGATGCCCAGGGAGATGTTGGATCCAGGATTAGGGATTTTATCAGACTAGAGCCTCCAATTTTTACTGGGTCCCATACATAAAAGGGGCAGATTTTCTGGTTCATTTGGAGAGACATATGGAGCTAGTAGACAGCAAAGTGTTAGACAGCCACCAGCTAGTATACCTCCACAGTCCCGTGGCTCGAGATCTGATAGACCTCTTTCGTCCAGAACTATTCAGGCATCACGGACTTCAAGATTTCAGCATCGTGGTACTTCTGTACCGGCCAGTCAGACATATTCCAGATGCCTAGATTGTGGTAGACGCCACTTGGGCCCATGTCAGTTAGGACTTGATACTTGATATATTTGCCGCGAGGCAGGCCATTTCATGAGAGATTGCCCGACTGGGGGTGGTAGTGGTGCATCCCAGCCAGCTAGATCAGCAGTAGCTTCCTCGGCACCAGCACGCGTTCAGAGGCAAGTTCCTCAGGCACCAGCAGGTCGTGGTAGAGGTCGAAGTGGACCTCCAACAGTTGGCGGTACTCAGAACCGCACCTATTTTCTTATTGGTCGACAGGACTAAGAGGCCTCACCAGACGTAGTCATAGGTATTCTGTCGGTAAATTCTCCCGATGTGTATGTGTTGATAGATCCTGGTTCTACATTATCATATGTTACTCCCTTTGTTGCCATTAAATTCAAAATAGTACCAGAGGCTTTTAGACCTTTCGAGGTAGCCACTCCTGTTGGTGATTCTGTAGTAGCCAGGCGTGTTTATAGAGGTTGCACGGTGATGATTGGTGATTGTAGCACTACAGCTGACTTAATTGAGCTAGAAATAGTTGATTTCGATGTTATTTTCGGTATGAATTGGTTGTCCTCTTGTTATGCTAACATTGATTGTAGAGCGAAGACAGTCCAGTTTCACTTTCCAGGAGAATTAGCTATAGAGTGGCAGGGTGTTTCTGCATCACCAAAGGGTCTGTTTATTTCTTACCTTAAGGCAAGGAAGCTAATCGCAAAAGGCTGCTTATATCATATTATTCATGTTTCGAGACTCAGAGAAGGAGACGTCGACTCTTGAGTCAGTTCTGGTAGTGAATGAGTTCCCTGATGTGTTTCCAGATGAGTTACCTGGTCTTCCTCCAGAGCGAGAGATTGATTTTTCTATTGATATAGTACCAGGTACGCAACCCATATCCATTCCTCCCTATAGGATGGCACCAGTAGAACTGAAAGAACTTAAGGAGCAAGTGAAGGATTTGTTAGATAAAGGCCTCACTAGACCAAGTATTTCCTCGTGGTGAGCCCCGGTATTGTTTGTGAAAAAGAAAGACGGCTCTCTACACATGTGCACAGATTACAGACAGCTGAATAAAGTCACAATCAAGAATAAATACCCTCTGCCCAGGATTGATGACTTGTTCGACCAGCTTCAGGGTGCCAAGTGCTTCTCGAAGATAGATTTGTGATTAGGCTACCATCAGGTTAGAGTCAGAGAATCTGATACACCTAAGACTGCATTCAGGACTAGGTATGGCCATTATGAGTTTTTAGTGATGTCGTTTGGACTCACTAATGCCCCTGCAGTATTTATGGATTTGATGAACAGCATATTCAGGCCTTATCTAGATTTATTTGTGATTATATTTATTGATGATATTCTCATCTATTCAAAGTCAGAATCAGAGCATGCGGAGCACTTACGCACAGTATTGGGTACCCTTCGGGACCAACAATTATATGCTAAGTTCTCAAAGTGTGAATTCTTGTTAGATTCAGTGGCATTTCTTGACCATATAGTTTCAGCAGAAGGAATTAAAGTAGATGGCTAAAAGATCGAGGCTGTGAAGAATTGGCCCAGACCTACGACGCCAACTGAAGTACGTAGTTTTTTTGGGTTTGGCAGGTTACTACAGAACGTTCATGGAGGGGTTTTCTTCCCTTGCAGCTCCACTGACCAAATTGACACCGAAAGCCACCAAATTTCAATGGTCAGACTCTTGTGAGCACAGCTTCCAAGAACTAAAGAACAGGTTGATAACAGCTCCAGTACTTACACTTCCAGAAGGATCTTACATTCATGCATTGAAGATTTGGAGACATTATTTGTACGGTGTTCATGTTGATATTTATACAGACCACAAAAGCCTCTAGTATGTATTTAAGCAGAAGGAGCTAAACCTACGACAGAGGCGGTGGCTAGAGTTGCTGAAGGACTATGACATGGACATTATTTATCAACCGGGTAAAGCGAATGTTATTGCTGATTCCCTTAGCCATAAGTCCATGGGTAGTTTATCTTATTTATAGCCACAGAAGAGAAAGTTAGCTCATGCACTCCATCAGTTAGGCAGCTTGGGAATCAGATTAATAGATTCAGATGATGCAGGAGTTACAGTTGAGAACACAGCCACTACTTGCCTAGTGACAGAAGTAAAACGGCGCCAGTATGAGGATCCAATTCTAATTGAATACAGACAGATAGCCAGAAGAAAACTAAAATCACCATACAGGGTTACTAGTGACGGGGTTCTCATGTAAAAAGATAGACTTTGTGTTCCTAATGTTGCAGATTTATGTGGACAGATTATGACAAAGGCATATTATTCTATATACACTGTTCATCCAGGTTCGAATAAGATGTACCATGATCTTAAGCAGATTTATTGGTGGGACAGAATGAAGCGTGACATAGCAGAATTTGTGGCTCAGTGTCCTAACTGCCATCAGGTTAAAGTCGAGCATCAAAAACCTGGTGGTTTGTTGCAGGAAATAGAGATTCCATCATGGAAATGGAAAGTAGTGTATATGGACTTCATTACAGGCTTGCCCCGTACGCGGAGCAAGTACGTCTCTATTTGGGTTATAGTTGACAGGCTTACTAAATCAGCTCATTTCTTGCTGTTAGAAATACATATACAGCAAAGGATATGCCAGACTTTATATCAGAGAGATAGTGCGCCTACATGGTATTCTAGTATCCATCATCAGTTTGCAGCTAATTTTTGGCGATCATTCTAGACGGGTTTAGGGACACAGGTGAATCTGAGTACAACATTTCATCCACAGACAGACGGACAGGCTGAGCGGACCATTAAGACATTAGAAGATATGCTTAAAGCTTGCGTGTTAGATTTTGGAGGCAGCTGGAGTGATCATCTACCGTTGATAGAGTTTGCATATAATAATAGCTATCATTCTAGCATACAGATGGCGCCATATGAAGCTTTATAAGGGCGCAAATGTAGGTCTCCTATAGGATGGTTCGAGGTAGGCGAGTCTCAATTGATAAGTCCATATTTAATCCAACAAGCAGTTGATAAAGTCAAGTTGATCAGGGGAAGATTATTAGCAACGCAGAGCAGACACAAATCCTATGCAGATAACCGACGTCAAGATTTAGAATTTCAGATTGGCGATTGGGTGTTCCTGAAAGTATCACCTATGAAAGGCGTTATGAGATTTGGAAAGAAGGAAAAGCTTAGCCCTAGATTCATTGGTCCATATCAGGTTATCAGGCAAGTTGGGCGTGTAGCCTACGAGTTAGACCTTCCAGCAGACCTTCAGAAGGTACATCCAGTATTCCATATTTCTATGCTCAGAAAATGTGTCTGAGATCCATCTAGAGTTGTACCAGTAGATGATGTATAGATCACAGAGCAATTGACTTATGAAGAAGTGGCAGTTGCAATTTTAGATAGGCAGATTCGTCGACTAAGGACGAAAGACATTCCTTCAGTTAAGGTGCTATGGTGAAGTAATAACGTAGAAGAAATGACTTGGGAAGCTGAGGATGATATGAGAGATAAGTACCCACATCTCTTCACTACTTCAGGTATATAACAGATCCTTGCTTAATGCTTTAACATACTTTATTTAACATTCGAGGATGAATGTTCCTAAGGAGGGAGATTATCACACCCCGTATGTCTAAAGTGAGGTATATCATTCTACTAAGATGTTAAGAATGCTTTAAGTGTTTAAAGTCATAATAGAACCATATATGATGTTACATTTTGAATATAAAGTTTGGGAAAATCGGATTTAAGTTGCGGAAAAACCGACTAAGGATTTGCCTTGTAACGAAGCTTTTTTAGCAATTAATTCAATGTATTATATAAGATCTTTTGGGGACATGCATATACCAAATTGAAGATCTTGGAGTGTAGTTTCCAACACTTTTGACGATTTGTTCATACAACGTCTGGATAAAAAGATATGAGCATTAGAAGTCAGGCCACAAAAAGGGACATAAGCAAAAAAGAGGACTAAAACTGAAATATTTTTAGTATAAAATAGAAACGTCATCCTCATCTCGTCATTTCTAGAAATCTCAAGAGAGACACAGTTCCTCCATGAGTGTTGAAGCAAGTTTTATGATTTTGAAGGAAGAACGCCAATCGTAACTCGAAATTGAAGACGGATTGCGTCAAAACGCTCTACGCGATTAAGGTAACGTTATGCTACCTTCAATTTCGTCTATAGCTTGAGTTTTAGAATTACTTCATGGCTAAGTGAAGTACCTCAATGCTATGTTATAGCTTGTTTAGGCTTTAGAAGGTGTGGAATTCAAAGGAAAAAGGCTTAAAAGCAAAAAGCATCAAAGGTATGTAAGGCTAAACCTTTCTTTCGACAAGGCATCTATTTTATAGCTTTTGAAGCTTTTCTTAGTTCCGAACATGGTGTTTCTTGTTGGTTACTTGTATATCATCAAGGTAACCTTGTATATACCTAATTTGGTACTAAAATCTAAGGTGAAAGACGTCCAAATCAGCAAGACAGAACGTTTCAAAAGCTGGAAAATCGTTTTGATCTTTGGACAATTGTTATTATATTGATGATAACTCCTTGTACAAAATTGATATTTAGATGCTTTAAGAATCTCCAGAACTCTAAGACATATATCTACAACTTTCATGAAGACCATGAAGTCTATAACTTTGCTCTACACCGTGAAAACTATGATGCAATACAGAACAATGGTACTGTCTAGAAATTCTGTACAGCCATGGAATTGTTACGCCGTCTGGTCATCTCATCTTGTTATCCATTTAATTCGTTATGTTAACAGTTTATCCAGGTACCCATTCCCGTGCATATTATAGTGCTGGTTCTATTTTGGCGGATCATCCAGTTTCAGAGGAAGCTCTGCCGAAATTTTTACAAAAGTCAAAGAGTTAGACAAATTCTAAGTTCTAGGTTGTGTCTATAATTCTATTCAGAGTTTTCTTATCATTCCTTAGAGTCCATATCTATTGTTGCCACATGTGTTATGCCTCATACATGCTTAACATTCCTTATATATCCAGAGTTTTCTTATCATTCCTTTGAGGCTGGACATTGGACACACAGTCTGGTCGCATGTGATACTACCCGTTTGGGGGATACAGCCCCTCTGGTTCAGGCGGGAGTTGAAAAACCTAGTGTGACCGGGTGTTATTCACACACTCTGACCAAAGAGATTAGATATTACTGGCTGGGGGGGACATAGCCCATAACATCCGCCAGGTTTGTTATATACGCGTATATAGCCACAGTCTAACACCCGCCAGGTTTGTGAGGCTAGTTCAAATGTTCAGCTACCTGATTTGGGTGGGGATATAGCCCATAACACCAGACAAGTACCAGTTCAGATAACAGTCTAGTTTTAGCTCAGTACCAGTTATCAGTTCTCAGTTATCAGCCACCAGTTCTTAGCGTCAGTATCAAATGACAGCTATCAATTCTAGTTTCTAGTTACCAGTTATCAGTCATATTACAGTTATTTATCAGTATAGTTCAGCTCAGTCTTCAGTTCCAGATTCATCTAGACTTTAGTTTATATTCAGATCATGTTTAGTACGTTTTCAGATTTCCAGCTACATTCACATCAAGAAAAGGGGGTTTTAGGGACCAAGATATTGGGACCAGCTAGAATTCTGGTCCTTAAAAATGTACTTTTGGGGCGACATTTTATACTGGTCCTTAATTACTAGTTAGTTAACGAAGAGATTTAATCTGGTCCGCAAAATGAGCACTATCTGGTCCTTAAATACTTTAAAATTGAGCGGGACTCCACAAAGCCAAATTTGGCTCTTAAAAAGTATTGGAAGAAAATTAGAAATTGAAACGCTCTAAAAGTTTAAAGGGGAAACACTTTACCAATTCTCTCAAAACCTAAAAATCATCTTGTAATCCTAACACGCCTCACTTTGAGGACGGCCTTCTTCTAAAAATGGGTGCTTTGTGAGTAATTTTAGTGCAATTATCTTAGTAGATCTACTAAAATCCCAACATAAATCTCAGAGAAATAACCCTCAAAAGCCCCTTCTCTTGGAAACCAAAATCAATCTCAAGGTATTTTACAAATTACTTGTACATACCGTGCTTCTGGATCTAGATTTATTTATATTGAATTCTCTTTGCTTTTGTGATTTCATTGATGCAGGCTTGATGGGTTCTTCCTCTTTTCCGTCTTTGCTTAAAATTTTGAAAATGGGTTGCCTTCTTTTTTTCTCTGTTCTCTACATCTTTTTCTTGAGGTAGATGCAACTGTGTACAGAAGACATTAGTCCAATTGAAGTTTGATTTTCTGTTTGTTGAAAGTTCTTTAATTTTGGGTTTGCTTTTGTGAAGTTTTGTGAGGTATGCTTGTTAAATAGTAGATCCTTTTGTGAGCTATAGCTTTTAGATATTTCTGTGAATATTGTAACCAGTTAGATGTTGCTATTTCTTGTGGAACCCCTGTGTGCTTAAACCCTTAATAGCTTGTACAAATTGATCGTCATTTCCTAAAGAACTGTAATTTTGGCAAATGATATATTCTAGATAGTAGTTGCCCTTATTTAACCTATCTTGTTTATAGGATTGGCCTGTAAAGTACTGACCTTGTAAAACTAGATTTATTAGATTTTATAAAAATAGAGTAAATTATGTCTATAGTGCTACTAAAGTAACCTTTGTGCAGAAAGCTTCATGATACCAAATGTACAGAAGACTGAAGCAATTATATTTTTATATGTATCCAATTACTAAAATTGATCTATGTTCCTCTGGTTCACTCAGTTACTATGCACATCCTCCTAAAAGTTCTACTAGCTCTTTATTTCATAATGAACGTCTTGGTTCTTCTTGCAATCTTTGACATTAAAAATTCATTTTTATGATATCTTTTCATATGATCTCTGAATTTTTATTTTCATTTTGAAATGCAATAAGAATATCTTGCTGCCTCTAATCAGGGCTATTCTTATGGGTACTCTCAGAAAAATATCTCTTTCCCTCTCCCACCATATCTGCTCTAGTAAGTTTAATTTGACTTCTAACATTTGTTTAACACTCTAATTGATTATTGTTTGTATTTGCAGCCACTTTTACGTTGGTGTTCAATTTTGAAGCGTATAATTACAATTGATAGACTTTGGCAGGTGAGTGGTTAAATTACTACAAGACTTAAATCAACTGAAAAATTAGCAAATTTGTAGTATGTATTTTTAGTATTATAAGCAAGTTTATTGAATACCTTCATCAGCAAAGTGGCGTAACTATAAATACCCTTCTTTATGTGGTTTAACGTAATATCGGATGTCACTCATTGATATCAAAATTTTCTAATAGTTAGGCAAGTGCAATAATGTATTTTTTTGGGTTGTTTACTTATTTCTCTTGTTAGACTTCTATGTCTTGGCTTCCACTTGGTGATTTTATGTTTAAAAGATCGTTCATGTTGCCCCAGATAGGTGGTTTTAATTTTGATTCATTTCTTTATTAGTCTACACATTGCAAAGCCGACTGTTTTAACCTTATGGATCAGTTTTTTTGCTTGTATTTTCTTGTCTTTGCTGTCAATTATTCGCTCTATTTCTGCTGGTGCTCGTATCTGCTAGAGAGCCAGTATTAAATACTTCCAAGGATGGTGTGTTATCTTCAAACACTTTCGGAATTGTCTAATTTGGACCTCTAAATAGATTCTTTATTTGAAGAGTTCTTCTTGAGTTGATGCAGGTTGTACACTTAACAAAATTTGTTTGCAGGCTCTCTAATCATTACAGGGCTGCGTATATCGTTGAAAATGTAGATTCAGCTATCATGCAATGGAGAGTTTACTGATCCTATAATTTAAATGTGCAGAAAATTAGTTCCAAGATAAGAAAGAAAAAGCACTTTCTTGTGCAGCTTTTTAAAGGTACTGTGCTTATTTTTTTTTTTACTATGCTTATTTGATATTTCACAAGACTTTGCTGCTGCGAATGTTTTCGTACTTAAAAATCAAAGCGAAGAGATATGCAAATTATGTGAACTCTATTATGACTCTTTAATTCTCTTAATAGGGTGTAAAGCTAAAACTCATTCTTCTTATTGTAGGCATTTGGTTGTGTCAAAATAGAATACAAACATCATGTATTATTTTTAAATTCAATTACTTACAGTTAGATACATAAAAGTTATTCTCGTTCATTAGTGTGCTAGCTAAAGTTTTTTTTCCTCATCTAACATGTTTGAACATGTCAAATAGGTGTCATGGGAAACCGAACGGAGGTACTTCCAGGTGACGCGGTGTTTCATGAAAGTCCATCAGCGTGCATTTGTGAAGATTATGATGTCAAGGCTAGAGAAGTTATAATTATTCTTAGAGCTCCTGTCATGAGCTATGAACTTTTAAAAGGGTTCTAATTATGCTGATGATGGTGCTAGGAGTATATTGTTGTTTGTTAAGAATATCACTCTCTTATTGTAGGATTGTGCAAACAATACAAAAACTTGTATTTTCTAGATGTATTCTTCTACTGATTGTGTTAATCAGTTTCTTTGTAATGGATTACAAGCTATATGTGAAAGAAGATATTGTTTATAATTTTGTTTCTATGTATTTGATTTTCTATGTTATAAAAAATATGACATTTTAGAATTAAAGGACAAGAAAATATTAAATATTGATTTTAACTAATTTTTGGTTAGTAAAAAAATTTAAGGACCAGCCAAGTTTTAATCTTAAAGAAATTTAACGACCAGTTTTTGGTCCTTATATTATTTTAGGACCAGAAGAATCTAGTCCTTAAAGGTGTTTTAGGGACCAGAATTGTATCCGTCGTTGAAACATTTTAGCGACCGATAATGTTTTCTGGTCGCAATAGACCTTTAACCACGGAGGCTCTAGCGACGGGGTGGCGACCAGATATTCTGGTCGCTATTGACCTTTTGGGACCAGAAATTAACTTTTAAGGACCAGTTTTCTGGTCGCTAGAGGACATTTTTCTTGTAGTGATTGCTATGCTCCAGCTCATATTTACACATTTATATTCCAGCCTTACAATTTCATTCAGCTATGATTATATATGCTCAGGCCTTACATACATTGTACATATCGTACTCACACCATTTTTTTGGGTCGCTGCGTTTCATGTCGTGCAGGTATAGAGAGATCAGACCCTGAGCCACATTAGTAGGCTATCTACCAGCTGTTGGAGTCACTCCGTCTCTTCTGGAGTATACTACTTGTGGTATGTTGTACAGATGTCGAGTAGGTATGGCAGGGCCTTGTCCCGTCCTTTGTATGTTCAGTTCAGCACTCTTAGAGGCCTATAGATATGTCCCTGTGTGGTTCTTTCCGTATGTTATGTATGTCAGTGTGTGTTAGTCGTGTCATCTTTCCAGACTTTATGCTTTCGGCAGATATATATGTATATATGATCAGGTTGCCAGTGTATCTCTATCATTAATAGATTATTAGTGGGTTTACCAATGATCGACACTCAGTGTAGGTTTCCGTCGTGGCCCTAGGTTGGGTCGTGACAGAAAGAATTCTATTGGCTCTTGATATGGAAGAAGATGATGAACAAGCCATCATTCGATTCAAAAATGGCTTGACTCGAGACGTGTCATCTCAATTGAGGTTGCACGTGTATAAACATTGGAAGATGTGTTCCATGCAGCCATCGAAGCTGAAAAATGGGTGAAGGATGACAAAGCAAATCGGTACCGAGGAGTCACTACTTCAACTCCATTGAACCGAGGTAAAGAATGGAAGAGTCTGAATCCAGCAAGTGCCAACACTGGCCGAGATCCGAAGAAACCCTTTGAAAGGGGAGTGACCGTTAGCAACTCCAAGGAGATGGGAGGTAAAGCTTAACTCAATACTCCTAGTGCTTCAAACATTCAGTTTCATAAATGCAGGGGATATGATCACATGGCAAAAGAGTGTCCAACTCGCAAGGTTATGCTTTTGCTCGAAGATGGAACCGTCCATGAGCAAGCGAGTGACACTGAGGAAGAAAATGTCGAGGAGATTGACAGAGCTGAAAATGATGATGGTCGAGAAGCAGCTGAAGCTGATCATCCGAAAATGTTTCTTGTGGTTCGAAGAAATGAGCCGCCTGACTCTTGAAGAAGAGGACAACCAAAGGAAAAATCTTTTCCATGCAAGGTGTCGAATGAGGGGGAAAGTTTGTTCGATGATTATCGATTCGGGTAGTTGTGCAAATATGGTTAGCCAAACTTTGGTTTCACAAATGGGATTACCTACCTCGAAGCACCCTCATCCCTACAGATTGCAATGGTTGAATGAATGTGGAGAATTGAAGATTGTCTAACAAGTATGGATCAAGTTCAAAGTGGGAGAATATCAAGATGAGATGATGTTCGATGGGATACCGATGCAAGCTTGTCATTTGCTATTGGGTAGACCATGGCAGTATGACCGGTCGGTTATACATAACGGACGATCCAACACTTACACTGTTAAACTTGGAGGTGAGAATTTCATACTCAAACCATTGTCTCCAAAACAAGTCAGCGAGGACTATAAAAGAATGAAGGAGCTGAAAGAAGCGGCCAAAGCTAAGTCTCCGGTTGGGAAAAAAATTGTGGTCGAAGACAAACATTCGTCGCCCGAGGTAAGCAATATTTGTGCAATCATGCAACCGGGTGAGTATGATGATTTGCCTCGTGCACAAGGGTATCTTTCTAAACTCTAATGATGATTTTTCTAATGATAACTCCTTTGCCTAGTGCTGTTCAAAGTGTTTTGTAGAACTTCGGAGACATGTTTCCTGAAGAAATACTAGGTGGATTGCCTCCGTTGAGAGGAATCGAGAACCAAATTGACTTCATTCCGGGGTCTCAAATCCCCAACAAGCCTGCATACCGGTGTAATCCCGAAGATACCAAAGAGCTCCAAAGGCATGTGGATGAGTTGCTGAACAAGGGCCTTGTTCGAGAGAGCTTGAGTCCTTGCGCCGTTCCTACTATCCTTGTCCCGAAGAAAGATGGAACATGAAAAATGTGTGTTGATTGCCGAGCAGTGAATAAGATAATGGTAAAGTATCATCATCCTATCCCTCGATTAGATGACATGCTAGATGAATTAAGTGGTTCTTCATATTTTTTGAAGATAGACCTCAGGTCCCGTTACCACCAAATCCGAATGAAACCCGGAGATGAGTGGAAACAGCATTCAAGACCAAATTCGGTCTCTATGAATGGTTAGTGATGCCTTTTGGCCTCTCTAACACACCGAGCACATTCATGCGTCTGATGAACCACGTGCTCAAACTGTTTATAAATAAGTTTGTTATCGTTTACTTCGATGACATACTTGTTTATAGTAAATCTGTGGATGAACATGTCGAACACTTAAGGTTAGTGCTTGAAACCCTTTGAGAAGAGAAGTTATATGCTAACTTCAAAAAGTGTGCCTTTTGTGTCGAGCGTATAGTCTTTCTAGGATTTTTTGTGAGTGCTAATAGTGTTGAAGTCGATAAATCAAAAGTCGAGGCTATCAAAGATTGGCCGACTCCAACCTCGGTATCTCAAGTTCGTAGCTTCTATGGATTAGCTAGCTTTTACCGGAGATTTGTTCATGACTTTAGCACCGTGGCAGCTCCTTTAACCGAGCT
Source organism: Petunia x hybrida (assembly GCA_037355625.1). Lineage (NCBI taxonomy): Eukaryota > Viridiplantae > Streptophyta > Magnoliopsida > Solanales > Solanaceae > Petunia > Petunia x hybrida. The sequence continues at coordinate 186,952 of JBBBVM010001183.1, read as the reverse complement.
GGTAATGAAAGACCATCCATTTGTGTGGGGAGAGTCCCAAGAGAGGGCTTTCGAAGAGTTGAAATGGAGGCTTAGCTTTGCCCCGTTGTTGCAACTCCCTGACTTCGGCAAAGCATTCGAGGTCGAACGCGATGCGTTCAGAGTTGGGATCGGAGGAGTGCTTATGCAAGAATCAAAGCCGATCGCTTACTTCAGCGAAAAGCTTAAGGGTGCAACCTTGAATTACTCTACGTATGACAAGGAGTTGTATGTCCTCATTCGAGCACTCGCCCATTGGCAGCATTATTTGTGGCCGAGAGAATTTGTGGTTAAAAGTGATCATGAGTCTTTGAAACATCTCTAAGGCCATGAGAAATTAAAGTGAAGACATGCCAAGTGGGTGGAATTCATTGAGAGCTTTCCCTATGTAATTCATTACAAAAAGGGAAAAGACAATGTTGTGGCCGATGCCTTATCAAGGAAATTTTCCTTAGCGACCACTCTCGCATCGAGGCTCATGGGATTCGAAAGCATCAAGTCGATGTATGAAGATGATCCCAAGCTGAAAAACGTCCGTGACGCAATCTTGAGTGGCTGAAGGGTTGAGAAATATCAGTGGCACGATGGCTACCTCTTCAATAATAGAAGGGTTTGTGTGCCTGTGTCATTGTGGAGAGAACTTTTGGTTTGAGAAGCTCACTCTGGAGGCCTGATAGGACACTTCGGTGTCGATAAAACTCTTGGAATCTTGACCAAGCAGTTCCATTGGCCAAAAATACGAAGAGATGTGGAAAAGCTTTGCAATGCTTGTATAGATTGCAAGAAAGCTAAATCGAGGTCCAACCCTCATGGTTTGTGCACTCCGTTACCTGATCCTAATCGACTGTGGGTTGATATATCTGTTGAACCCCCCAAAAAATTACCCTTTCTTTTAAGAAAGGACAGGTTTTGGGTATATTTCAACAAAATGGGATTCCAAAGGGTTTTCTTTGGAGTCGCCACCTAATTTAAGGATTATTAGGAACCTAAGTTAACTAATGAGTGCAATTTATTCTTTAATTAAATGAAATTAAATTAAAATCAGAGATTCTAGGCAAGTGGTTCTATTAAATTCGAGAGAAGGTCCCTTGCGGGAGCACTTTCGAAAATCCGCTAAAAGCGGTTAATCCGGCGGTTTTCACGAATTTGTTAAGGATAATAAGTATATAAAGCTAATTTTATATAAGGATAATATGAATAATATAAATAAGATAAGATTTGAATTACACCGATATTTAGATAAATAAATGACCCAATTTAAGATTAATTAAATGGATAATGAAATTTATGATCAATTGATTAATTAATAGAATAAGTGAAGGTTAAATGAAGTTAGATAATTAAATAAAACAAACTAGACAAATAATTGGATAATAATAAAGGATTAATAAATTGATTGAATAAATAGATAAATAAATAAGCAAATAAATAACTTAATTACATAAATGAATACTTGCCAATTTTAATTAAATAAAGGAGTAAATGAATAATAATCGATTAATTAAATGAATAAATATTTAATTGACTAAATAAATGATTAATTGAAATTAAATAAATTAGATTAAGTAAATAAATAAATAAAGGATTAAAATTTAATTAATTAACTAAATAAATAAATTAGATTAAATAAATAAGTAATTGAATATTAATATAATCAATAAATAAGCAATTCGAATGAGAATTATGATGAGGGTACGATTTTAGCCGAATTTGATTTGCACTCATTAATTGACAAATGATTCTAAACATCCATAAATTAATTGGCGATTCGCAGAGAAATGATACAAAGCATTCATATAAAAACAATTTAAGTAATTTACAATAGTTATTCAAAATTCAAATATCATTTCTATCCTACAGACTCCTAAAACATGCTTTTCTAAAGGGGACGGGAGAGAAGGGATTTAGAAGGTAGAACCCGGAAGCGCAAACTCAATCATTGAGCCTTTGACTTTGTGTTTTCATTTTTTCTTTCTTTTACATTTTTCGGGGATATCAAGTCCCGAAAATGCGGAGCGGATCAAATAACTCCCGAGTGCACGCCATCCCAATTTGTGAGTTTTAGCCGAACTCGATCCCAAGGAGTGTCATGCAAAGTAATAGAGAAATAAAGAGAGATAGATTAGCATATAATCAGAAAAAGTTAATATTTTGCGTCAATGAAGAACTAATGTGCAAATATGGATTCCCAGCTTACAGTTGTATCATGTCCATACAAGTCAAATGCACAAATCAATTATTATAGCAAATATTTGTAAAGAAAACGACTTGAATGCAATCCTAGAAGATAACGAACTCCAAGGCAGACGCTTTAACTTTAGAAAAGACAAACCAAACTCATCAAATTTGGTACATAGCCAGACATCTCAAAAGACTGATTTTTCAGTCACTAGGTAAAACTTTCATGTATTAAACAAAAGATTTATCATGTACCCATTATCAAACTATGATGAACTAATCAACAGGCTACGATTTCCAGCAAATAGAACAAAATACTCAGATTCCGCTATTGCTACATCAGAGATAGGCTAAATTTCAGGCATGTGTCTTGAAAGATATAAACCACCATTTACTTAGCAAGAAAAACAGTCCTCTACTTATGACATAACATCAAAGAGCTGCCATGTCCAACATATATGAAAGAGGAAGCTTGACGGACCAAAATTTGAAATAAACATTATCTTGCAACAAGATCAGAGATAACTGAAGATGCCAAACTATGATATACTTAAAGACGAATGAAGATACACTTCAGGGAATTTCTGGAACAAGTAAAACTTCATTGCTAAACCACGAACACATCAACTTGAGCCTTGACTTAAGGAACCAAGCGGCCAAGGATAAACAGAGATGATACAGCCTACACAACTTAAGAATATGGGTGTTATACGGGGCTTACGTCCTCCTTAAATAGAACTAACTGTTACTAATCCATCAGACAAAAGAAAACAGGAACCACCATCTTAATTCCCTACTAAAACCTGCACTATGAACAACTCTTGAATAGCCCTTCACCCTCGAGATCAGACAACAGAAACATCCCCTAAAAAAAAAACCAACTCCCTCACTCACCAGGACCACTCCAGACTCCATACATCCTCAATCACTTCTACAAACCAGGAACAACATTTACACACTTACAGACCCATACAACAAGCAGACAAGAACCACATTCCCTTCCCTGCTGCATCTAAACTCTACTCCACTCCACAGCACCACTACAAACTCCCTACACCTGCACTCTCCACTACCAAAACATCTCACCAAAGCCACCTAACAACTCCCTGACAACCAGGAAACATACTGGAAACAAACAGGGCAAGAACAGCTACATCAGACTCCCTCAGCTTACAGAACCACTAGCACACACCTCACAGGCTCATCTCTACATCACTGAACTCCTAACAGACCAAGCCTAAGCCTTCCCTCACTTTACAAAACCAAAACAGAACCAGAAACACACCCTGCAGCACCTCTTGAACAGCCAAGAAAACAACACAGGACAACTGATTCATTTTTAGGCCAAATAAGCTTACACAGCCACGCTTTTAATTTCATACAAAGGCATAAGAACACAAAGGTTGAAACTTTATCATATTCTCTGAACAACAATTCTATTTACATGGATGAAACTTATTATTTTTTTTATTCAAGGCCTTTAAGCATAAGCTAGAAAACAGAAAAATCACATCCTCATGTAAACTGAACCAAGTTCAAACAGAAATCGTGTCAAGAAGTCTAGTACATTGTAACTGAAAATATAAAGAGAGAGTATTACCTTTCTTGGAGCAGTGAACAAAGGGCTAGGATCTGAAGGGAGACGCGACTCGACTAAGCGACGCGAGCAAGGTCGACGACTAGAATAATAAAGCGATGACACAACTAATGAAGCGCTAACACGAGACGAATGCCCGGAACAAAATAGGGAACAGTGACACTATATGTATTTTGAGAAAAACTTAAACTACAAAAATGTTTTCCTTCTGCCGTTTTCCTCTGTTCTTTTTTTAAAACTCCCCCCAAAAAATGAGAGAAGCAGAGATTAAATACCTCTAGGCTAGGGTTTTAGGATCTTTGAAATTCCCAGCCGACCCTTACTCCTTTGCTTTTCCCCTTTGAAAACCAAGGTCAAAATAGTATAATCCTTTCGGATTGTACTAATTTCACCCTGATTTTCAAGGGAAAATGGACGTTATAACCTCTTCACGGCTCGGATCGATTCGCGTTCAAAATGGAGGGTCAGGATCGATTGTTGCTTGTACTAGAGAGAGGGATAAGGAATGGGGACCAGTTAGTACGAATTCTTGGACTGATTTGGCCAAGTTTTGGGGGGAAATCGAATGGGATTAGGGGGAATTAGGGGAAATCGAATTGGGTTTAGGGCTCCAGACGGGTTAGAGAAATTCTGAAGTGGGTAAGGGAGTAATAGTGTGTGTATATATGTGTGTTTGCATAAATGGGCTGGCATTTAGGATTTAGAGCAAAATTAGCCCTAATTTTAGATTTTAATAGATAAATAGAGGAATTGCAAGGGTCAGCTGAGATTAAGGTTGCGCATTACGATTTTAGCCACTTTATTTGAAATTAAGCAATTTGCCTTTAATTTCAAAAAATTGATTTTAATTTTAGAATAATTAAACCTTTAATTTTGAAAATTTTCGGGACAAAATTGGGTGTCAACAATATCCATGGATTTTGTTATGGGGTTACCGAGGTCGGGGTGTGGACATGATAGCATCTTTGTCGTAGTCGACCGTTTTTCCAAAATGGCTCACTTTATTCCTTGCAAGAAATGTGATTATGCACAACATGTAGCTAGTTTGTTTATTTCTAATGTGTTGAAATTGCACGGTGTGCCTCGTACTATTGTGAGTGATCAAGACTCAAAATTCTTGAGTCATTTTTGGAAATGTCTATGGGGTTCCCTTGGCACCAAGTTACTATTCTCGATGTTTCACCATCCTAAGACTAATGGACAGACCAAGTAGTCAATCGAACCTTAGGAGCTCTGCTTCGAGCTATGACCAAAGGTAAGGTCGGAAACTAGGCTGATCGTTTACCCATGATGAAATTTGCATACAATCGAACTGTGCATCAAATGATTGGAATGACTCCGTTCGAATGTGTGTGTGGTTTTAACCCTTTGATTCCACTTGATTTAACCCCATTGCCTCGAGATTCTGTTATTGATTTTTAAGGTACTCGTCGAGCCACTACTTTGATTGAGTTACATGCCAAGGTGAAGAAGAACCTCGAGGAAGCTTATGCCAAAGTGGCATCGAAGAAAAACAAGGGGCGGAAGAAGTTGGAGTTAAAGAGGGGAGATTGGGTTTAGGTTCACTTCTTAAAGGAACGATTTCCGAACCAAAGGAAAGGAAAGTTGGCTCCTTGAAGGGATGGTCTGTTTCAAGTGTTGAGCAAGATCAAGAACAATGTTTATGTGATCAACCTCCCTAGTGTGAATAACGTGTCCAACACATTTAATATTGCTAACATAACTCTTTGTGTTGTAGGCCAAGCATCGGAGACTGAAGAGGGCTCGATTTCGAGGACGAAATCTTCCCAAGAAGGGGAGGATGATGCATCCCAAATCCGTGCTGATCAGACATTCACTCCATCGAGGCCAGTGACACGAAGCTAAGCCAAGCTCATGCACGATGTGCACATTCAGCTGGCGTGGTCGGGAGGAAGCGCTTGTTCAGATGATGAGTGGCCGAGCACAAGATACGAAGGCTATATCTGTAAGCTCGAGCCTGAGGAAGGAAGGGACCGAACACTCAACCTTGACGCCGAACACTGATTGACTGAAGGGCTACAATTGTCCCCAAGACAAGTGAGCGTCCAATGTCAAAATGTGCCGAGCTAAGCAACTGAGCACCGAAGACAAAGAAGCCGAGCACATGAATTACTTCGGCCCTGCGTGGCCTTGTTTAATTGGTCGCTTGTGACCGTGTTTACTTAAGTACCCTTGGGGCTATCTATATAAACCCCTTAGCTTAGTTCATTTGATATCTAGCTTTTTTGATGAATATTAAACATAGCCGATGCTATTTTGAGTCTCCATTAAGAGCCGAATCCCGTCGTGAGAATTTAAAGAACTTGTGTCATTCGGTGTAATCGTTTGAACAAATTCTTCTTTGGTTATTCAATTTGCAAGAAGCATGAGTTCTTCTTGAGGATTGTTGCTTAGCATAGATGTGTTTCTTGATTTCCATATTTTGGACTGAGATTAGTTCCTCGGATTCATTCCAATGAAGTAAGAGATTTGTCTTGCTTCTATCTTTGTTTATTGTTTTCCGCTGTTACTTCGGTTGCGTAGCTTCTTCTCCAATTAAGCATGCACCACAACTCTTCAAAAGTCCTAGGCTTTATTCCTTGCAGGATGTAGCGAAGACCCCAGTGCATGCCTTGAATGCACATCTCTATTCCTGACGCTTCACTTAGCCTATCTATAAAATTAAGACTTGGATGCCTCCATCAATTGATAAAATCAATAACTGGGTTTTCCTTTCGTTGGCGAGTGTTCATGAGCTCTATCATGCTCACAGTACGCCTTGTGCTATAAAAACGATTGAGAAACTCGTACTCCAACTCCTCCCAACTATCAATGGAACTAGACTCGAGGTCTGTATACTAATCAAAGGAATTTCCCTTAAGCGAGCGAACGAACTGCTTGACAAGATAATCTCCATATGTTCCAGCATTGTTGCATGTTTCAACAAAGTGCGACACATGTTGCTTTGGATTTCCCTTACCGTCAAACTGTTGGAATTTTGGGGGTTGATAACCAGCGGGCATTTTCAAGTTATCAATCATTGCAGTGTACGTCTTCGCTTATGCGAGAGAAGACTTGGAAGCAACCTCGTACTTATCCTTGTTTGTCCCTATAATGATCTCTTTTGGTTGATCAATTGGAATCACCCCCATCAGTAGAAACCTGGATTTCCTTAACATGTGTTGCTTGCTTTGCTGGAGTACTAATCATCTCTTGAACTTCTGGACGTTTCCCTGGCGCATGGCTAGATTCTCCCTCCATCATGCTTTCCATCTTGTTGATGCGAGCGTCTTGATCCTTGACATAGTTTGTTAAGCCATCAATCGCCTTTGACAAGTTTGCAAGTTTTCCTCCAACGTTAAAGTATTAGTCGCCATCGCTTGCACGGATGTTGGAGATGATGGAGAGTAACATGAATTTTCCCATAGATTAATCCTCGATTTGCCTATGTCCGGCGGTGTGGTTGGAGATGAACCAGCACTCAAATCATCATCGCCTCCTTTCATGATTCTCTTCTTAGATCCAAAAATGCTAAGCTGAACTAAAGTCCTTTCAACGATTTCAGCAATGTTGCTTCCTCCCTCCAATCGACCAGTAGAGGATCCAGCTCCTTTTGAAGATGAAGAACTGAAAGTTGCAATTGATGCAGACAGAACTTGGAGTGCTTGTTGTCCAAACAAATTTGCTTTGTTCCTTGTAATTGGTCCAAAGCTTCCCTTAGTAGCATTCATGAAGCTTTCAACTTCAGAGGAGAACTTGGAGTTGGCATCAAGATCATGAGGCCAAGCAAATTTTGCAGCAGCAAGCAGATTTTGAGTTGGTGCTCTTGGAAGCCATCTCAATATTATTGAACTTTGTGAGTTGAAAAGTTGAGATTAGAAGTAGAGATTGTCCCACTGGACATGCCAAAATTTATAACAAGTAAATTCGCGTCAAGAAATAAATAAATATCAAGACAAGAAGATATTGTAACAACTGTAATATTTGATTTTAATATATATTATGAAGAGTACAATCTCTATAATTTCCCTGATTTGTCTTTTCAACTATAATAAATATTACAAGTAGAGATCCAAGGGATTTTGAACTTGATCTCGAATCTTCCTTATAATGAACTTGTAGAGATAAATCCAAGGGCCTTTGAGCTTGATCTTGAATCTTCCTCTTGATGAACTTGTAGAGAAATATATAACTCCTTGATCCACGAGCAATTTGCAGCCTTTGTAGAGATAAATCCAAGGGCCTTTGAGCTTGATCTTGAATCTTCCTCTTGATGAGCTTGATCTTGAATTTATAGCAATTTGCAGCCTTTGATCCACGAGCTCCTTATTACTTCTTGTTATGAGTTTCTTCCTCTGACTTCTGATTATTCAACTGATGGATTTGACCTCTTTATATAGATGTGGGGTGGAATAGCCAACAAGAAATCCTAACAGGCCGAGGCCCGTTGATGTTTGGCATTTTATGCCTATATTTCCTTAATATTTCCTCAGGTTTGAGCTGGTTATTCGCTCGTTTTATAGTTTGTGAATGTGGTTTTACACTGATTTTATGTCGTGTGTATGTAGTTGTTACGCAGTGTAATTGGAGCTTTTAGGAGCATGATTGAGCAAGAAAAGATTTGATTTTGATTGAGGATTGGATCGAGCACACGAAGGCACGACACGAGCGAGCAAAGGAGCGAACGGAACAGAAAAATGGCTGGGCGCCATAGGTGGCGTGCCGCGCCAGGAAACGCGCCAGCCTGGTGGGCGTGGTTTCCCACACGGCGCAGAGGCATAGCGGTCAACTTTCGACGGGTTCTGTCCAAGGTCACGCGTTCCGAGGCGCGGGGCGCCCGTTATAGCGCCCCTTGTGCGCGTTTTTACTTCCTATTTCGTCTAGGATTGGGTCTAACTTATTACTAGGTGTTTGTAAACTCTATAAATACTCTTTTACTTAGTTTTTGATGGGGGTTCAGACTTTGGAGCAAGTTTTGGAGAAGAGGGGAGGAGCCCTAGATGTCTTCTAACCAAGTTCTTTCTCTTTTTCTCTTATTCTTCTCCTTAATTCTATAGTTTGTTCGTTCTAGGGTTAGAGTAAATACATGAAGGTTAGATGCTTGAAAGTTGATTTCTATATATTGATTTACCATTACGGATTGTTTATTCTTTCTTGATCATAATTGTTTGATTATTGAGGCCTGATAATTGAACACTATCTATGGTTTTTAGATTGAACTCGAAAGAGGGAATTTAATTACGTAATAAGAAAGAGTAGAGCTAGATTGTGAACCCGGGCATTGGGGAACCAATATGTGAGTAGGATAGACATATACTTGTTCGCCTAGCTTAACTAATCACAGAATTCGTTAATGCGTGCACGTGATTCAACCCATAGACATATAGGGATTGGAGTAGCCTGCATAGACCGTGAAGAATCGAAAGGTTTTCATGGGTACAATTAACCTGTAGTTAGCAATCTAGGAAATCAAGAAGTAGAATCAACTGGAAAACTCAACTGGATTGTTCGTAACTCTGACCCGGGACAGTCATCTTTTATTGATAACAACTTAGAATTTGCTCTGTTACTTGATCTCTGTTATTTGTTTTAATTATTGCATTTAGTTAGTAAAAATCTCAACCATTGAAAAAGATCCTTGAATAGTTTATATAAATTGTTTGTTAAGCGTCAGTCTGAATCGTCCTCGTGGGAACGATACTCGATTTATCACTTTATTACTTGTCGACCACGTATACTTGCGTGTGCGTTTGGGAGCAACAAGTTTTTGGCGCCGTTGCCGGGGACTAAACAATTGACTGATTTCTTTTTGAACAATTTATTATTTTCTATTCGGGTTTAATTTTTTTTTATTTTTTTTTTAGTTTATTATTGTATTACTAGTTTACATGGCATCTTTTAATGAAAGTGGGTCGAATGATGGCTGCTCAAATTTTATTGATTCTTGTCTACTTTGTGGAGGACATCACTTTTGGGAAAATTGTCCGAGTCTTTCAACCCTGCGAGACTGGTTATGTGAATTTTCTACCACCTTTGATTGGAATTTTTGTAAATTGTGTGGTGGTCGGTGGAATGATTGTCCTAAGTGTCATGCTCCTTCCCCCAATAATTTTTGTGAGGATTCTAATGATGTTTGTGAGTTTGACAGGAGCGATAAAGTGCAGGTTGTTAGCGAAACTTGGCTAATGGAGCAAGCCAAACTCTTAGAAGCTTATGGGGATTTCAGGAGTGAACTTACAAATATGACGAGGCAATTTATGGAAGAAAGGGTTGTGCTCGGGCAAGAGATCGACGAATTTGGCTTGACTATTCACGACTTGGAGGAGAATTTGAGTGATATGGTTGAGGTGTCTGAAGCTCAATTATCAGTTGTCGTGATTAGTAGATTTGAGATAGAAGAGCTTAGAAGCCAATTTGAGGAGCAAAAAGTGGAATTCCTACCATTCGACCCAATAGCAGTTGATGATGCCGAAGTTGAGGAAATTACAATAGAGTCAAGTGAGGAAATAGAAAATATCATATGTGAGGACTCTAGTGTTTGTGCAAGTGAGGGTGTCAAAAGTAATGCAATTTTAGAATTGAAGCGCATTGGACCTCATTCCAACCATTTTTCAACATTGTGTTTGGATGGTGACATGAAAATTGAGCCACCCGAGCCTATGAAGAAACCAAAGGAGGAGGAACAAGGTGCCTATATTTTAAAGTTTGTGATGTTGAGGAGACAAAACGATATCCCTCATTTAAAGGCCAAGAAGTGCAAAATGCGACAATGGTCACTTGGTCCTTTTGTATTTTTGCCACCACCCCAATACCATAGTTGTAAACTTGAGGCAAAGTTGGGGATTCAATTCATAAGTTCAAGGTGGAGGCAAAAGTGATGAAGTTGTCTTCGTCGTGCCGCGACGTTAAATCAAGCGCTTCTTGGGAGGCAACCCAATTTGTTTGCTTTACTTTTATTTATTTTTATTATTATTTTTATAATTGTATATTACTTTGGGTGATTCTTTGGATTGCAGGTTCATGTAATGTCGAGGCTAAGTGTGGGGTGTCCTCACCCTTACCTAATATTGATGACCTGATGAGGGAAGTCTGAGTACCTCATACTATATGGAAGCTTGGAGGATGCTAGCACCAAAGACTAGAATCTTCAGGGAAGTTTTCTTTACCTTGCACTTTCTTATTTTTAGCACTGAGGACAGTGCTTAGTTTAAGTGTGGGGTGGGGTACTGCCCTTTATCTATTTTTGAGGTTAGGATGCATGTACCTTAGGACATTTTCTTTTGTCACTTGACTTTGTTTTGATTTGTTTCTTGCTTTAATACATGAAAAAAATTGAAAAAAAATTAGAAAACCAATGAAAAATTCCAAAAAGATTTTCCTTTTAGTTGTATTAGTGGTACATGTCATCCGCCCCGTGGTTTTTCTTATGGCCACGATTCTTTTCCACGGGGAGACCTTTGAACCGGGTAGTTTTTTTATTTTTAGGATTAGGATAGTTAAGTATAGGTGGCCCTAGACGAAGGAAATAGGTAGAATGCTAGGTGCCTTTGATTTGTTTGATACCGGTGGACTTGAATTGATTGCATGTGCTATTTGTGGTGTCCTTGGGTTTTAATTGTGAAGCATGCCTAAAAAAAAATAGAACGACCCCCTTGAGATGCTTGAGTCCACTTGCTTGACTTGATTGTGAACCTTTGTGCATTAATGCTTAAATTTCCACAAGTTGCGCTCTAGATGCTTGATTGAGAGTTGTTGATGGAACCTTTTTGTGTGGATCATGTGCAATGTGTGTGTGAGGCATATTCTTGTTTGCTCCATGTTTGCATATAAATGTCTAGAACTTGCCCCGTGTGTGTGCAAAGCGAAATCCTAGGTTTGCTCTAGTCGGGAAATGATACAAGGCCTTCTTTGATTTGCCTACCTTTACATATATACCTTGGAAAAAAAATTGTTGTTGTGATTTCTTTGATCCGTTTTGTTGGTATCCACACCCCGAGCCTACCCATTTGTTCTAAATTGTCTCTTTTGGCCCGTTACTCCTTAAGCACTTTAGTTGATATTGTGTTGTTATTTTGGAGTTGTGGTTGGATTTTGGGAGGTTTTTGAGTGGAGCTAATGAAGGGGAATAATTGGTGTGAAGTAGTGAAAAGCATTGGCAAGGTTGGAAAATAATGAAATTGAAAAGAAAAAAAGAAAAGTTGAAAAGAAAAAATTGTGGAAAAAAAAAAAGAGAAAGATGTCCATTCCTTGCTAGTGTGTGCTTAAAAAGAAAAATGCTACTTGTTGGGAAGGTGTATGTGTGATAGTTGTGATTGGGTGGCTTGTTGAGAATTGTGGAGAAATATTTGTGATGTATTAAAGTGCTTAGGGAGGTAGTCACTATTACCATATGTATCCTACCCGCCCCTTAGCCTACATTACGACCTTTCTAAAGTCCTAGTTAATCCCGATTGGAGTGAGCCTACATTAGTGGAGTCCTACACTACGGGCAAGCCTATGGTACGTTGTGTGTGACATGTGAGCCTTTCAGGAGAGTGAGTGAATTCGTTTGTTATTGCCCCATTCTATTCATGATATTTATTGTTGTGTGTGATCTTTGGGGGGGCACTCTTTTGCTTCATATTGGTGAGGGCACATGGTTTGCATGAAATAGGTGAAGTTGATGGTTCTTGGTTGAGTAGATAGGTGTGATTTTGTGGGAGCATGGTTGCAATGAGTTGAGTTGTGCATTTGAGTTGTCTTGGGTGGTTGTTCTCATGTTTTGATGTTTGATAAATTTTTGGCGTGTTTGTTGGACCCATAGTAGTCTTATATGCACTCGTTCAATGGTCGGTATCAACCATAGTCATAGGCAGACCTGTTTTACCTAGGTTGGGAAGTTAGTTGTGACTTGCTCGAGGGCGAGCAAGGGTTCAAGTGTGGGGTGGTGATGTTTGGCATTTTATGCCTATATTTCCTTAATATTTCCTCAGGTTTGAGCTGGTTATTCGCTCGTTTTATAGTTTGTGAATGTGGTTTTACACTGATTTTATGTCGTGTGTATGTAGTTGTTACGCAGTGTAATTGGAGCTTTTAGGAGCATGATTGAGCAAGAAAAGATTTGATTTTGATTGAGGATTGGATCGAGCACACGAAGGCACGACACGAGCGAGCAAAGGAGCGAACTGAACAGAAAAATGGCTGGGCGCCATAGGTGGCGCGCCGCGCCAGGAAACGCGCCAGCCTGGTGGGCGTGGTTTCCCACACGGCGCAGAGGCATAGCGGTCAACTTTCGACGGGTTCTGTCCAAGGTCACGCGTTCCGAGGCGCGGGGCGCCCGTTATAGCGCCCCTTGTGCGCGTTTTTACTTCCTATTTCGTCTAGGATTGGGTCTAACTTATTACTAGGTGTTTGTAAACTCTATAAATACTCTTTTACTTAGTTTTTGATGGGGGTTCAGACTTTGGAGCAAGTTTTGGAGAAGAGGGGAGGAGCCCTAGATGTCTTCTAACCAAGTTCTTTCTCTTTTTCTCTTATTCTTCTCCTTAATTCTATAGTTTGTTCGTTCTAGGGTTAGAGTAAATACATGAAGGTTAGATGCTTGAAAGTTGATTTCTATATATTGATTTACCATTACGGATTGTTTATTCTTTCTTGATCATAATTGTTTGATTATTGAGGCCTGATAATTGAACACTATCTATGGTTTTTAGATTGAACTCGAAAGAGGGAATTTAATTACGTAATAAGAAAGAGTAGAGCTAGATTGTGAACCCGGGCATTGGGGAACCAATGTGTGAGTAGGATAGACATATACTTGTTCGCCTAGCTTAACTAATCACAGAATTCGTTAATGCGTGCACGTGATTCAACCCATAGACATATAGGGATTGGAGTAGCCTGCATAGACCGTGAAGAATCGAAAGGTTTTCATGGGTACAATTAACCTGTAGTTAGCAATCTAGGAAATCAAGAAGTAGAATCAACTGGAAAACTCAACTGGATTGTTCGTAACTCTGACCCGGGACAGTCATCTTTTATTGATAACAACTTAGAATTTGCTCTGTTACTTGATCTCAGTTATTTGTTTTAATTATTGCATTTAGTTAGTAAAAATATCAACCATTGAAAAAGATCCCTGAATAGTTTATATAAATTGTTTGTTAAGCGTCAGTCTGAATAGTCCTCGTGGGAACGATACTCGATTTATCACTTTATTACTTGTCGACCACGTATACTTGCGTGTGCGTTTGGGAGCAACACCCGTGGACCGGCCAATCAGATTTAAGCAGTGACAAAGCTGCATTTTATTGGCTAGAACATGTCACTTGTCCATGTGGCGCATATTTATTGATCTTTTGGACTTCACTTGGATTGCCACGTCATTTGGCATATGGCATGATCCTATTGGCTCTTTTATTTGATTTTGCGGCATGTCACTTGACATGTGGCACTGGTTTGGGCATGTAGGATTTATATTTGGCTAATAAAGTGGGCTTATCATTTGTGGCCCAATAAAATTGGACTTTGTATTAAATCCAACCCAATTATACTAGTCCATTTAATTTATTTAGATTAATATATCTTAAATTTAATATATAGCCAAATTATTTTGTGAATTTTGATCCAATAAAATTTATTTGTCTACAAATATTTTCAAAAAAGAAATTTCCAAAAAAAAAAGGCAAACTTTTCAATAATAACGCGCTCCTTAATTTCAAATTCTATTTCGTATTAAGAAGTGTTTGGTATGGGGGCATTTTCCCTTGGTTGGTTGACATGTATGACTTGGAAAATATTTTCCTAAATTTTTCATTTTCCTCCAAATTGACGAAAATGTTTACCCAAAAAAATTTGGGAAAACATTTTCGTCAAAATAAAAAAAAAATGCGCTCTCACCACCCCAAAATCAGATCATTTTCACTCTCTCTCTCTACTTTCTCTCCCTTCTTCTCTCTACTCTAGGGTTTCTCTCACAAAAAGCTTTGCGCCTCCCTCTCTTCCGCTCTCCGCCACTCTCCACTGCTCTACGCCGCTCTCTGCGGCTCTCTGCTGGTATTAGCTACTCGTATTTCAGACATCAAATACAAAGGTACTTTCAGATCTTGCGATTTTGAACTTTTACGTTGTATTTTCTGTTGTTTCGTCACTTTATGAGCTCTGTTTATTGTTTCCTTTTTCAGAACTGTTGATTTTGTAGCTTCGTCAAAAGCCCTAGGTTCTAATTTTAGCCAATATATCTAAGTTGTTTTTATTTTGGCTAAATCTAGTTTTAGTAATTTTTATTTCTAGATAAATGTTCGATTTGGCCCTGGCTTTGGTATAGTGGTGAGTGTGATGTGTGAGTTAGGTGCATGTCCGATAATGAATTTAAGTGGAGAATTAAAGGGGCGAGCTCATTATTCACTGGTTATTTAATCGTTGGTCAGCTGACCTTAGGAATTTCTTTGATTATCATGGACATTTGTTTATAGGTTGATTATTTAGGATGGAAATGGATGAGGGAGTAGTGCAATATAGCAGCATCAAGATAGTGTATTGCTTTCTTTAAGACGTACATTTTTCTTGTAGATTCCTTTCCTTTCTAGCCTATCATACTCCAAAAGGCCATCCAAGAAGCCAAACATAGTTATGCACTGCATGTGAATTCCCAGTCATAAAATGGTATTTTGACAAAAATAAGTGGAATAATGTGAAATAGAAGCAGATACTGAAGACAGGCTGAAACCTATAAGAAATACCAGTGAAAATAGCAGCAGACGATTTATTCTGTCATTTGTACAGGGAGGTAAAATAGAGGATAATTTCTTGGAGCTTCCATATATTTTTGTTGAATCTTGAAACAATGAAGCTCCACATAGTGGATGTATATGCATATTGGAAGTTGAAAATGGGCAATAATGAGATAGGAAGGAGTGTAGAGTAATCATAAAAGGAGCTGTTTATATGATAGCAAAACATGTATCAAACATGTACAATAGTACTTTGATGATTCAGTTATGAATTCATTAAATATTTTGTATTTCCTCTTTTGTCTCTAATTTATGAAGATCTCTCATGTCTTTCAGTTTCAGACAACTATAGGTCAAAACATGTGCAATTAATTCACGTGATTAACTTCTTGGCTTGTGAAGTGGTGATTTGGAGATTGTCCCTACTGCATTTTGTGTTAATCACAAAAGTTCCATACATGTGACTTCACTAAGTTATATTGAGTGGAATGATCTGGAATGGAATAACCATGTCATCTTGTGAACCAAACAAAATGGTTAAGTCAGTTCTTGACAAAGTGTTCTTGTTTAGTATAGTTGTGTGCAGTTTAGCACACATCTAAATCCCTGGACGTAGGTGGTTCGCAAAGAGGTTTTTACACCCCGATATTCTGCATAAGATTACATATTCTTGTGGGATGAGGACCTTGGATTTGAAAGCTTTTATCCAAACAAGTGCATCGTCCAACTTGGTTTTTAGCTACACCATGAAAATCCATTGCTTGAAATGTTGAATTTTGTGGAAAGGAACTGTTGGTTTCTTAACAAAACAGCAGTTAAAATTGGAATGATGTTAGAAATCTTCGTATCTAACAGAAAATGGTAAGTTATAATTTACAGATAGTACCAGATAGGACAGAGTTAATCTTGTATGAGTTGTAAAACTACCAATTAGCTGAACCATCAATATTATATTGATTAGAGATCATGTACCACAGAAGATTTAAAATCTTTTTGGGATTTTGCTATTGTGCTTGGTTTTCTCTTCCATTACTTATTTCTAAGCAACTGCTTTGGCTAGTGGGATTGAAAGCTCGATCACAGTGTAGTTGGTTTAGCATTAAAATGTTCTAATATT
Organism: Petunia x hybrida; assembly: GCA_037355625.1. Taxonomy (NCBI): domain Eukaryota; kingdom Viridiplantae; phylum Streptophyta; class Magnoliopsida; order Solanales; family Solanaceae; genus Petunia; species Petunia x hybrida. The sequence continues at coordinate 170,331 of JBBBVM010001183.1, read as the reverse complement.
TTATTTCTTTACACCATTATTTACCATATAATATCAGTAACTTATTATGATACGACATCTACACGTGCTTTAATTAAAATATCTCTCTGTTTTTTAATTAATTAGTTGGAACGTCAAAATTCATGGGTTCGTGTTTGTCTAGTTGGCTTTTTGAAATAAGTATCTCCTTGTGTGGGGTAAAAGAACTACAAACTATTCCTTCTCTTTATTATCAGCCTAACAAGTTCCATTCAATTTAAGTATACCAGCTCTTGTCCAAGAAGATTGATTATTGGCTTGCTGGTAATGTATAGGCGCTTAATTCTTAGGGTGATTGGACAGAGAAAGTTGGTATGGTTGATGCAGAGTACATAATTCATCTTGGTGTCCCAACGCTTGGTGGTGGTAATTCAGATAGAAGTAAGGCAATTAACTTCTTCTCCTTGTTTTATCCTCTTTCTGGATTTATGAAAAATCATTAAACTATAGGAACTACATGACTACCAGGAACAAGATTAGAAGTTTGGGCTCCTTATCTGTTACCAGGAAATTCATTAAGCATTCCATCTTTATTGTGCTCACTTCAACAACTTTTTTTATTAGATTATTTCTTTTTTTAGAATTCTCATATTAAATTTACATAAGAACCTGGTAAATCCGAACTTTTAAATGGTCGATTGACAGATCAATTTGAACATAAATGAACTCATGTATGTACTTGGTCCTAGAGCTGCAGAAATCTCCTCTTCTCTTGATTTCCATAAGCTTTGCATAGGTCAGTTCCTTTGTATTAAGTTCTCTGTTTTCTTAGTTCAAGGTAGTGGTTGGAGTCTGATTGTTGATCTTTTGGTCCTTTACTGATAAAAGACTGATTTGTATGGTTACTACTAGAAAAACAATTTCTTTGAAAAGAATTCACATACTCACTGATGAATGGTTATGGTTCTGTCAAAGGTTGTGATGCATTATGTCTTGTTCTCATCAGCATGTATTAGCCATGGTGGAATACATGTTCAACTTTGGCTTTCTTGTGACAGTAAACAAACACAATTAACTTTTTGGTGCCAAATGATGCGTTAGCTATGGCGTTCATGGCAAAAAATCAGAATCGCCTCAAGTTGTGGTTGGATAAATTTAAGTGACAAAATTGCAATACACAACAGATTTGAAGAATGGCTAGATAGAGCTTGGGAATCAATTGTTATTCTGGAAATACTTTCATTAGCTGTGCTTGGATGTTTTCTCTAAGAGGAAAGTGAACCTTGCTGTCAAGACTACGATTAATGGGTGCATAAAGCTGTCTTTTATCAATTACCTTTATTGAGAATTTTTGTTACATTAAACATCATGATGAAATTTTATTTTGTTGGTTGCATAAATGTTTGACATTCTGTATTGTGTTAAAAAGATGTTATAATTATGAGAATGGCACGCACTCCTGTTTTTTTGTTTTTTTCTTTTTATCTTCCTCTGGAGAAGTATTGGAACACTGTGTATAACTCTTTTTGAGTACATATCCCAGTTTAGTTTGAGTTTTGATGGAATTCAAGGTAATGGTGAAAGCTGGTTAAGTTAGTAGGAATGGAACAGGGCGAAGGCTCTCATTTGGCATGTTATGTACTCAAAATTGATGAAGAAATTGTACTTTCTTTAACTTTTATTTTTCAGGTTCTTTCAAATATTTCTATCGTTTTATTAAAGTCAGGATCTTTGTAAGTTGTGGTTGGATAAATTCAAGCGACAATACTATGATACACTATAGATTTGAAGAATAGCTTGATAGCTTTTTTCACTTGTTTTATTATTTTGACATGCATTATTGCAAAAGTAAACTTTTTTGTGTTGAAATGAACCACCAGATTCTTGTATTTTTCAAATTGTAAAATTAATTTTGATGGGTGGTAATATCCAGTCATGTATTGTATCGATCATTGTTGTGTACTAACTATTCTTTGAAGTATATATTTCAAAAAGCATTAATTTTTGGTGCGTTTGGGAGGGGAGATGGGGTGGGAAAGTGATGCAGGGTAAAATGCGGAAGCGATGAAGAAAAGATAAAAGCAAGACGAAGCTTGAATGATTACCTAAGGAGCACCGAGGAACTAAGTCTCGAAACACCTCAGGTGAATGCCAAGGGTCACCTATACTAAGCAACTATCCTCGAGAGACCCTTGGCTCTCGCAAAACAGAATGATCAAGAAAGGATTGAACTTGGATTCTACCAAGTGAAATCAAGCCTACACAAGGGGTTCTTCATTGAGATTCTCTCAAAATGTTCCATCATTCAATATTCAAAGTCTAGGTTATGAACATAAAGCCCTAAGGAAGACTTTCATAGTTTTCCTTTACATGATATGAAAGGTCTTAAATACCCCCAAAGTTGGTTTAAACAATAAAGACCACGTAGAGCTAAAATAAGAATTACACACAAAAACTAGCAAAATCCTTCAAGCTGTCAACAGAGCTTCAGGCGCTCCTCCTCAAGTCTGAGGCACTCCGGCCTGGGCGCTCCGCCTAGGTCCGTCTAGGAAGTGAGGCAGAATGCTCACACTTCCATACTTAGCCAAATTTTGGGCTAAGATGGAATAGGCGCTCCACCTGTGCTTTGAGGCGCTCCACCTCACCCTGGAGCATTTGGAGGATGCTCAAAATCAGCTTGGGGTGCTCCTCCTCGGTGCCTAGGTGCTCCTCCCTCAAAGGTGCTCAAGTGCATGATCTTCAAATCTCTTCTGAAGCTCCTATCTTTCCCTCCTCCTAAGCTCTTGACGTTGCATCCCTCGTGGTCTTCAAGCTTGGCTCTTGATGGTTGGTGCTTATTGGGTTGCATCATCCTCCCTTCTTTAAAGGATTTCATTCTCGAAATCAAGCCATCAAGACCTACAAGCAAAGACAAACACAAGCAAAACTTCCTAGTACGGAAGTAGGCTAGTGCAAACCGTGTCGAAAATACACTCTTATGGTATAACCAAGTATCAATAGCAATGAAAAAGTTCATGTCTCCAAAGGAAACACAAGTACGTGGCTTACTAAAGAAGTGCATCCAACATAAGAACAAACAAAGAGGTCATTAGGACATGAAACATGCAAGATCAAATAGTCAAAGGTCCTACTACCTCTAAGTTTATGATCATCATACCCAACCTTCAATGCAATGTTTTCACAATGGGGCACATTGGTTTTGGTATGCTCAACTCTCAAAGTGTGATCAACATATGGAATGGAGTAAGCAAAATAGCTCAACCTACAACTAGCATCAATACTCCACTCCCCTACTTAAAAGCACTCATACTCACACCGAGAGGTACCTCCTTACCTCCAAATCCACCCTTAAGACAACCCTCCTCACAAGGTAATCTCTCAAGAAAGGCAGTAATAATGGCTTCTTCATCATTACAACCCAAACACTCAAGAGTAAGGTCACTAGAAGAATCATCCATCTCACTCGAAATTTCAAACAAAGAGTTGCCTATAGAGTCAAAACCCTTTACACCATGGAGGTTCTAACACATTCTCAACTCTAGTTCGATACAAATCATGATAAGACCCAAACCCCCCACAAGACCATTCATACGGAGCCAAGCTAAGGAGATCCAAGGAGTACACCTACACTTGGTGAGGAAGGGCCTAGAAGAAGGAAACGATTGGAAGCCGTTCCGGGTGATTAAAATGCAAGATGAGCAGCCCAGCACCTTGGGCGCCCCGCCTAGCCCAGGCGCCCCGCCTGGAGGACTCACTGCCTAAGGAGCCAGGCGCCCCGCCCAGCAACTCAGGCGCCCCGCCCAGCAACCCCAGGCGCCCCGCCCAGCAACCCAGGCGCCCCGCCTGGCCACCCTGCGCCCCGCCTGGCCACAAGCCTCCCAGCTCACTGCCTAAGTTCCAGGCGCCCCACCTAGGCCTAGGCGCCCCGCCTGGAACGCTGAAGACTACCAATTTTGGCATTGAACTTCCTATTTTGCCCTTAAGTGGCTTGTATGTATTAATTAGCTTTGGGGGCATTTTGGACATTTCGCCTAGTCTTGTGAAAGGCTATAAATAGGAACACTTAGCCATTTTCTTAGTTAGCTAGTTTTGAAGATAGAATTGAGAAGATAGAATAGGCTTGGCCATTCTTGTTGAAGCTTGAGCTTCGTATATCTCTTACGTTGAATCCATGGTGGATCACCGCTAGTGTGACTCCCGTTTAATGGTTCAAGTCTCTTCCCCCTTTTGGATCAATCTATGTGTTTAGTTTGATTCATTCTTTCTTCTATTTCTATTCTCCCCAATCCCTTATTTCTTGTTATCTTATGATTATTGCTTCCGCATCTTAGTTTATCGCTTCCGCCTATTTGGTTCTTATCAGTTTGGTATCAGAGCAAGGCTCGGGTTTTTCTTTACAAACCCCCGACCCTTGAATTCTTCGTGCCTACGTTAGTCTCTTTAGTTTTCTTGTGTTTGAAGTTATTGAAAGAAGAAAAATACAAAAAAATTGAAAAATCCAAAAATTTGGTGTAACTTGTTGGTTTGGTTGATTCATGATATGGGTGTTATAGATTCTTGATCCTTGTTGAAAACTCGTTGTTGGGGTACCAAAAACACTTGGTTTGGATTGGAATTGTGAAATTGAAAATTTGAAACTCCAAAATTTCCTTAAACCCTTGATAAACCTTGTTCTTGATAATTTTGGCTTGAATCTTGGGTTGAATGGATGTTTGATTGAAAACCATTGGGGTTAGAATGTTATATCAATATTCAACTTTGGGTACCTTGGAATTGTGCAAAACAAGGTGAAATCGGACCAAAAATTGGGTCAAAATTGAAGAAAATCGGAGTTGGGAGGAGCTGAACCCGACCCCCAGGCGGACCGCCCACCCCTTAGGCGCCCCACCCACCCTACCTCACTGCCTACCAAGGCAGGCGGAACCGCCCACCCACCCCAGGCGGACCGCCCAGTGAGCTGCTTGGTTGGTTTCGCTCCGTTTCATGGTTTTTTGTGTTTGTTTCGATTCCGAACTTCTTGGTTAGTGTTTCTAAGGTATTAGTCCTACTTTATTGACACTAGTCTTTGATTCTTTAGGGTGTTGTGTGTCTTAGAGTCTTTACTTAAAGTCGTAAAACTTGCTTGCTTCAAGTGCGCATTTAAATAGCTTTCGTACATCGAGTCACCTAAACTCCATTCCGAACCATTACTTGGGTGCATTAGTTGATTGATCTTGCCATTGTGATTACTAAGAGACAAGAAGGCCTTGAGTGGAAAAAGGCTTGAGTGGTGAGAACAATAGAGTGTGGTCACAAAAGCCAACGACCTTGAGTGTATACACGAGTGGAAAGAAAATTGAGTGACCCCTTGTGAGTGATACACGTGAGGGAGTGAATTTGTGAGGTCCTAAACTCTTTGGTTACAACTATGGCTTCGGATGACGATTGTGGAGGGTATGACTCATGCGGAGATGATGGAGACTATGGTTCCTATGATGGTGATGATGGGTATTGCTATGATGATTCGGGGAACCAAGGCTCATATGATGATGAAGCGGGTCACTATGTTGATTATGAAAATGAAGAAGACTATGAGGCTTGCGAAGATGGATGTGAAGATCCCTATGCTTCTAGTCAAGAAATTGAAGATGGTGATGTTTCAAGGTATGATGATCCTATTTACTCTTCTTGTGATGAATTTGAACATGATGATAGTGACATAGAGAGAATGGATGATGAGGGTGATTATAAGAACTGTGCATACGCATCTTCTCTTGGTGTTGCCTATGGTGTGCAAGGGAGTAGTAGAGGTCCGTCCATTAGTATGGAAGGAGGTGGTGGTTGTTCCATGAGAAATGGGAGGTTTGCATCTTCTAGTTCCCATGTGAAGTGTGGAAGGAGAAATGGTGGTTCTCTTACCGTTACGGGGGTGTATTGCTCTAGTAGTGGTGGTAGGAGTGGTGCTATGGGCTATGGAACCAAGGCGAGAGGCAATTATGGGTTCCATAGTGGTACTCCTTCCTCGACTTTCAACAACACTTCTAATGTTGGAAGAGTGACGGGAAGTGGGAGCAATCCTAGTGGTGTTGCTAGGGGAGGAGGATTGAGGAAGATCCAAGTTGATAGTGATGGTTATCTTGAAGTTCCAAGGTCTTACTTAGATGATCCTATACTACACTTGGGTCTAAGGAGGTTCCTTGTTGAGGTGGAAGGTAATAGAGGGTACTATCTCAAGATTGGTAACACCGATACCAATTGCATTAGTACCTCGGTGGTTGATGAGCTAAGACTACCTTGCTATGCCCTAGAGTATCCTTATGGGTACTACGGAGTGTGGGTTTTCAAGCAAGCTCGGGTGTGCATATCTCATAGGGGTTATTGGGGTTATATGTGGTGTCATGTGTACCCCATGCAACATTGTCATGTGTGGTTAGGTGAGTCATGGTTGCAAAGCAAGAAGGTGCGATATAGTAATGTGAATGATAGGTATTATTTTGGCCAAGGCCCAATGATTTATGACTTTGAGCCTATTAGGGGTAAAGATCAAGTCACCTCCTAGTATACCCTTGAGGCCTATGCAAGGGGGAAAGGAGCAAGAACCTCGTCCTATGCTCGAAAGAGTGCAAGCAAGAAGTCCTACAATCACAAGCAATGGTGGGACTAGTGCAAGAAAAGAGTTGACAATTGTCAACAAGGTGAACCCCAAGCCACAAGCTTCAAAGCCAAGTGGTTCACCAACAAAGAAGAAAGAGATCTCAAGTGATGAGTCTCTTAGTCCTAGATTGCGGGTTGATGTTAAAAGTCCACCTACTCCGGCTATGGGTATTCTTGGGCCTCGTCCCAATTCACCCGAATTTGAGAGACAAAAGATTGAGAGGAGTAAGGGAGTGACCGGTGACATTCCCCGAGTGGAAAAAAGGAGAGGATGTGTTGAGTGATGTGAGTGGGATGTCACCACCCGAATCTACACCTAACCTTGAAAAGAAAATGAGGGAAAAGAAAGAGGGAAAAAAGAGTGAGGACACCCCTTATTCTAACCTTAACCTTTCATCTTTTTCTTCTACTTGTGTGAATGCTTGTGTAGGTACTCTTGGAGGCAAAGCTATGGAGCCTCAATCGTGTCCCAAGAAGGATAGACAAGGTGAAGAAACTCTTCAATGTGAGCTTCAAGGTCAAGAGATAATTCATGACACTTCAAATGCATTGAGTGAGCAAGATGGCCACTCAAAAGTATGTGATAGTTCTTCCCTTGAACATGTTACTTCCTTGTCTCATAGTAGTGTTTGTGCTAACTCAACACTAGTTGATGATTTGTATGATTACAATGTGTTTGCAACTAGTGTAGAGTCGAATGGTCAACTTGTATGTGATTGTGAACCATTAGTTGAGAGGAATGATAAGCCACATCATGATGTGAGCTCGATTTTCATTGAACCTCTCTCTAGTGAAGATTGTGTAGTTGACCCTATTTGTGACCCTTGTTATGACACACCACCTATATTTGATAAAGGGGAAGATGAGTTGCATGACTATCCTATCCTTTCCATTGATGAATTGCTTGATAATGGTGGACATATGTGTTGTAGTGTGGATTGTAGTGACCTTGAGGAGTCCCTAGTGGATGAGATGGATCGAATTGTATTCGATGACTCCTCAAGTGTGGATGATGACTCTAGTTTGGATGCCACGCCTTTGATGGGTAGTGGACTTGTTTTCACAAACCCTTTGTTTGAAGAGGATTTTCAAGAAAGTGATGGTGAATATCCTACTAAAGAAGGGTTTGGATTTAAACCTCCATGGTTAGGTAAGTTGAACTCTATAGACAATCCATTGTTTGGGACTCCTAGTGAGGAAGAATGTCTTAGAGGTGGATTTGGAGGAGAGAAAGTCACTCTTGGTGTGTGTAAGAGTGCTTCCAAGAAGGGGAGTGGAGTATTTGATGTTAGTTGTCAATTGAACTATTTTGTTCACTCCACCCCACATGTTGATCACACCTTGGGTGTTGAGCATGCCAAAGCCAATGAGTCACATTGTGATAGTAATGCATTGAAGGTTTGGTGTGTTGACCATAAGCTTAGAGGTCATAAGGAACTTAGTTGCTTAGTCTTGCATGTTCCATGTCTTATTGATCTCTTTGCTTGTTATGGTAGTGAGTACTTGTCGTTGTTGAGCCAAGACCTTGTTGTTTCCTTTGGAGACATAAGCCTTTTGATTAGTATTGATACTTGGCTCTACCACAAAAGTGTTATTTTCACATCACTTGTACTCACTCTTGTTGGACTTGCCTACTCTTGTAGTGGGAGGTTTTGGTGTGTTCTTAATGGCTTTAGAGATCATAGGAATTTTGATAGCTTGATCTTGCATATTCTCTACCCTATTGATCTCTTTGAGGAATCATGTATTGAGTGCACCCACTGGGGAAGCCAGGTACTTGTTGTTTTCTTTGGAAACATGCGCTTTATCATTGTCATTGATACTTGGTTATACCATAAGAATGTGTTTTCCACACTACTTGCACTAACCTACTCTTGTAGTAGGATATTTGGCTTGTTTTTGTCTTTGATTGTAGGTCTTGATGGTTTGATTTCGAGGACGAAATCCTTTCAAGAAGGGGAGGATGATAAGACCCAAACCCTCACAAGACCATTCATACGGAGCCAAGCTAAGGAGATCCAAGGAGTACACCTACACTTGGTAAGGAAGTGCCTAGAAGAAGGAAACGATTGGAAGCCGTTCCGGGTGACTAAAATGCAAGAGGAGCAGCCCAGCACCTTGGGCGCCCCGCCTGGAGGACTCACTGCCTAAGGAGCCAGGCGCCCCGCCCAGCAACTCAGGCGCCCCGCCCAGCAATCCAGGCGCCCCGCCCAGCAACCCAGGCGCCCTGCCTGGCCACCCAGGCGCCCCGCCTGGCAACAAGCCTCTCAGCTCACTGCCTAAGTTCCAGGCGCCCCACCTAGGCCTAGGCGCCCCGCCTGGAACGCTGAAGACTACCAATTTTGGCATTGAACTTCCTATTTTGCCCTTAAGTGGCTTGTATGTATTAATTAGCTTTGGGGGCATTTTGGACATTTCACCTAGTCTTGTGAAAGGCTATAAATAGGAACACTTAGCCATTTTCTTAGTTAGCTAGTTTTGAAGATAGAATTGAAAAGATAGAATAGGCTTGGCCATTCTTGTTGAAGCTTGAGCTTCGTGTATCTCTTACGTTGAATCCATGGTGGATCACCGCTAGTGTGACTCCCGTTTAATGGTTCAAGTCTCTTCCCCCTTTTGGATCAATCTATGTGTTTAGTTTGATTCGTTCTTTCTTCTATTTCTATTCTCCCCAATCCCTTATTTCTTGTTATCTTATGATTATTGCTTCCGCTTCTTAGTTTATCGCTTCCGCCTATTTGGTTTTTATCAAATCACCACCACAAATAAAGATGCCCTCAAACAAAGGATTAGTAAAAGTAGACATCTCAACTTCATTTTTTAACAAAGGTGAAGTATCAAAACTAGGTTCATCACCTACACTTGAGGAGTCATCATAGGTAACCATATCCATCTCATGCAATAGAGACTCCTCAAGGTCACTACCTTCCTCACTACAACACATAGGTTCACCAAAGGCAATTATATCAACAAGGGCATGATCAAACAACTCATCTTCTTTTTATCAAAAATTGATGGTGTGTCATAACAAGGTTCACAAGCAACGTCAACTACCACTTCTTCACTAAAGAGAGGTTCATTGAATATCGGGCTCATATCATGATGTGGCTTATCAATCCTCTCAACTAGTGGTTCACATGCACACACAAGTTGACTATTAGACTCTTCACTAGTTGCAAGTTGAATAGATGAATTACAAGCACCAACTAGCATTGAGTCCTCACAAGACAATGAGCTAATATGTTCATGAAAAGGTGAAGAAACACTTCCACTTGAATTGCTTCCTTGAACACTCATAGCACTCGAAGTGTCATGTTCAACTCCTTCTTCATGAAACTCACAATGAAGGTCTTCATCTCCCTGCTTTCTTTCTAAAGCACATGGTTGAGTGGTGCAATGCAACCCGAAGGAGATGCTTAGCACAAACGCGGAAGTTAAACAAGAAAAGGTAAAGATAGAAGCAAGACAAAACTTGCTTCTTTTGAAAGAACAGTGAGGAACCTGTCTCAAAGCTCGATCAAAAGGGACACAAGAATCACCTAAACTATGCAACAATCCTCAAGAGAACATTGCCTTTTGCAAACTGAATGATCAAAGAGGAATGTTCAATCGGATTCACCGAAAGCCACAAGCCCATAAAAGCCCTCACCAGGGTTTGCTCACGACGGAGTCAAAGGAAACGTGCTCGGCACTTTCATTCAATTCATTAATGTTCAAAAACTAGCTCCTTACAATGAAAGGAAACAAGGTTTAGATAGGAAATACTAAGGGTAAACTAGTAAAAGGGTCACAGGCGACCAATAGAAATAAGCCACGCAGGGCTGAGCTAAAATGTGCTTGACTTCGGTAAGCCTTGATTTCGGTTCTTGATTGTCTGCTCGAACATACTCGTCCTCGGGCGCTGACTTAGTTTCGAACACATGTTGTTGTGTTCGGCTCTGTGCTGCCCGGCGCCAAGAGCTGCTGTTCGGTAACCTTGTCCTCGGGCTCAAATTTGAAGATGTAGCCCTCGGTTTCAACACCTTGCAATTCTCCTACCGAACCCATGCTTCCTCCCGACATAGCCAGCTGGATGTGCATGTCATGGAGCAGCTTGGCTTGACTTCGAGTGATTGGCCTCCTCGGTTGATTGTCGAGTCCTTGATCAGCACTTTGGGCTGCATCATCCTCCCCTTCTTGGGAAGATTTCGTCCTCGAAATCGATTCATCCTCTGTCTCCGACACTTGGCCTACAACACAAGGAGTTAAATCAGCAATATTGAAGGTGTTGGACACATTATACTCACCTGGGAGGTCGATAACATAAGCATTGTTGTTTATTTTGCTCAGCACTCGAAATGGACCATCCCCTCGAGGAGCCAACTTTCCTTTCCTTTGGTTCGGGAAGCGTTCCTTTCGAAAGTGAACCCAAACCCAATCTCCCTTCTTTAATTCCAGCTTTTTTCGCCCCTTATTTTTCTTCAAGGCAACCTTTGCATAGGCTTCCTCGAGGTTCTTCTTTGCCTTGGCATGCAACTCGAGCAGAGCTTTGGCTCGGTGAGTACCTTCAAAATCAATAACAACATCTCGAGGCAATGGGGTTAGATCAAGTGGAATTAAAGGGTTAAATCCATACACACACTCGAACGGGGTCATGTTAATCATTCGATGCACCGTTCGATTGTATGCAAACTCCATCATGGGCAAACGATCAGCCCAGTTTCCAACCTTTCCTTTGGTCATTGCTCGAAGCAAAGATCCCAAGGTTCGGTTAACTACCTCGGTCTGTCCATCAGTCTGAGGATGGTGAGAGGTCGAGAATAGTAGCTTGGTGCCGAGGGCACCCCACAAACACTTCCAAAAATGACTCAAGAACTTTGAGTCTCGATCACTCACAATAGTACGAGGTACACCACGCAATTTTAACACATTAGAAACAAACAATGCAGCTACATGCTGTGCATCATCACACTTTTTGCAAGGAATAAAGTGAGCCATTTTGGAAAAACGGTCAACCACAACGAAGATGCTATCATGTCCTCCCCCGGACCTCGGTAACCCCAAGACAAAGTCCATGGATATATCAACCCAAGGTCGATCAGGTACTGGCAACGGGGTGTACAAACCATGAGGGTTGGACTTCGATTTAGCTTTCTTGCAAACGAGACAAGCGTTGCAAAGCTTTTCCACATCTCGTCGCATTTTGGGCCAATGAAACTGCTCGGTCAGGATACCAAGAGTTTTGTCGAAACCGAAGTGTCCCATCAGTCCACCGGAGTGAGCTTCTCGAACCAAGAGCTCTCTCCACGATGACACTGGCACACAAACCCTCCCTTTCTTGAAGAGGTAGCCATCGTGCCATTGATATTTTTCAACCCTTCGGCCACTCAAGATTGCGTCACGAACGCATTTCAGCTTGGGATCGTCCTCGTACATCGACTTGATGCTTTCGAATCCCATGAGCCTAGAGGCGAGAGTGGTCGCTAAGGCAAATTTCCTCGATAGCGCATCGGCCACAACATTGTCTTTACCCTTTTTGTAATGAGTTACATAGGGAAAGCTCTCAATAAATTCAACCCACTTGGCATGTCTTCGGTTTAATTTCTCCTGCCCTCGGAGATGCTTCAAGGACTCGTGATTGCTTTTAATCACAAACTCTCGAGGCCACAAATAATGCTGCCAATGGGCGAGTGCTCGAACGAGGGCATACAATTCCTTGTCATACGTTGAGTAATTCAAGGCTGCACCCTTAAGCTTTTCGCTAAAGTAAGCGATCGGCTTCGATTCTTGCATCAGTACTCCTCCGATCCCAACTCCAGACGCATCACACTCGACTTCGAATGCTTTGCCGAAGTCAGGGAGTTGCAATAACGGGGCAGAACAAAGCCTCCGTTTCAACTCTTGGAAAGCCCTTTCTTGGGACTCTCTCCACACAAATGGATGATCTTTCTTAACCAGCTCGGTCAAAGGAGCTACCACGGTGCTAAAGTCACGAACAAACCTTCGGTAAAAGCTAGCTAAGCCATGGAAGCTACGAACTTGTGATACCGAGGTTGGAGTTGGCCAATCTTTGATGGCTTCGACTTTTGACTCGTCGACTTCGACACCATTAGCACTGACAACGAATCCTAGAAAGACCACACGATCGACACCGAAGGCACACTTCTTGAAGTTAGCAAATAACTTCTCTTCTCGAAGCTTATAAAGCACAAGCCTTAGGTGTTTGACATGTTCATCCATGGTTCGGCTATAAACGAGTATGTCATCGAAATAAACGACAACGAACTTGTTTATGAACGGTTTGAGCACATGGTTCATCAATCACATGAATGTGCTCGGGGCATTGGATAAGCCAAATGGCATTACCAACCATTCATAGAGAACGAATTTGGTCTTGAATGCGGTTTTCCACTCGTCTCCGGGTTTCATTCGGATTTGGTGGTAACCGGACCTGAGGTCAATCTTTGTAAAGCATGAAGAACCACTCAATTCATCTAGCATGTCATCTAATCGAGGGATAGGATGACGATACTTTACCGTTATTTTGTTGACTGCTCGACAGTCAACGCACATTCGCCATGTTCCATCCTTCTTCGGGACAAGGATAACGGGAACGGCGCAAGGACTCAAGCTCTCTCAAACGAGGCCCTTGTTCAGCAACTCATCAACCTGCCGTTGGAGCTCTTTGGTGTCCTCGGGATTACACCGGTATGCAGGTTTGTTGGGGATTTGAGACCCCGGTACGAAGTCAATTTGGTGCTCGATTCCTCTCAACGGAGGTAATCCTCCTGGCATTTCCTCGGGAAACATGTCTCCGAAGTCCTGCAAAACACTTTGTACAGCACTAGGCAAAGGGTTATTGTTAGAAAAATCATCATTAGAGTTTAGAAGAATACCCTTGTGCACGAGGCAAATCATCATCTGACCGTTGTCGTTGCCTCGTAGAATCTCACCCGGTTGCATGATTGCACAGATTCCTTTCACTTCGGGTGGTGAGTTTGTCTCTTCGGGCCCCAAATTTGCTCCCATCGGAAGCTTAGCTTTGGCCGCTTCTTTCAATTCTTTCATCCGTTTATAGTCCTCGGTGACTTGTTTTGGAGACAAGGGTTTGAGTATGAAACTCTTCCCATCGAGCTTTACAGTGTAAGTGTTGGATCTGCCATTGTGAACAGCTGTTCGGTCATATTGCCACGGTCGACCCAATAGCAAATGACAAGCTTGCATCGGCACTACATCGAATATCATTTCATCTTGATACTCTCCGATTCTGAACTTGATCCACACTTGTTTGACAACTCTTAATTCTCCACACTCATTCAGCCATTGTAATTTGTAAGGGTGGGGGTGCTTCATCGTAGGAAATCCCATTTGTGAAACCAAGGTTTGGCTCACCACATTTGCACAACTACCAGAGTCAATGATCATCGAACACACCTTTCCCCTCACTCGACATCGGGCATGAAAGAGGTTTTCTCTTTGGTTGTCCTCTTCTTCAAGAGTCATGCAGCTCAAATTCCTTCGAACCACAAGAAACATTTCCGGATGATCAGCTTCGGCAGCTTCATGATCATCATCACCTTCAGCTCGGTCAATCTCCTCGATAAATTCCTCCTCGGTGTCACTCGCTTGTTCATGGACGGTTCCATCTTCGAGCAGAAGCATAACTTTGCGAGTTGGACACTCTTTTGCCATGTGACCATAACCTTTGCATTTATGACACTGAATATTTGAAGCACTAGGAGAGTTTAGTTGAACTTTACCTCCCACTTCTCTTGGTTGGTTAACGGTCACACCTCTCTCGAAGGGTCTCTTCGAATCTCGAACAGCGTTGGCACTTGTTTGGTTTGGACTCTTCCATTCTTTACCTCGGTTCAAGGGAGTAGAAGTAGTGACTGCTCGATACCGGTTTGCCTTATCGTCCTTCACCAATTTTTCAGCTTCGGTGGCAGCATCGAACTGATCTTCCAACGTGTGGTACACGTGGAGCCTCAATTGAGATGACACATCCCTTGCCAAGCCATTTTTGAACCGGATAATGGCTTGTTCCTCGTCTTCGGTCAGATCAAGATTCAGTCGAACCTTTTCAAATTCATCATGGTACTCTTGAACTGACTTGGACCCTTGCTTTAACTCATAGAGCTTTTGCATCTGAGTTTGCCTGTACTTAGCGCTCAAATACTTAGCATCCATTGCTCTCTTCAATTGTGGCCAGGTAGTGACTTCGGGATAGTCATTCCTTCGTCTATGCCTCTTGTCAGATTCCCACCAAGTAGATGCATAAGCTTCGAACGAAGCAATAGCATGGGCAGCTTTTCTTTCATCGGTCATCTCATTGGTTTCAAAGATGCGCTCCATTTTAAGCTTCCATTCAAGATACTCATCGGGATCACTAGTTCCTTTGAAGGGTGGAATAGTGATCTTGACACTGTTCAAATTTGAGTCTCGAACACCACGAACCTGTTCGGGATACTCATCATCACGATCATCAGCCTCACGCTCAATATTTCTTCCAACATTTGCGCCTCGGCCTCGACCTCGGAAATTTCCGCGACCTCGGTGAGCTTGCCTTCGTTGAGCGAACGGCGGCTCACGCTCATATTCGTCCTCGGGAAATTCCTCATCATCAACCTCTTCGGCAACGGCTCCAAGATCTCTTCGGGCCTTTGGAAGTGGTATCCTTTCTCCTCGGGGAATGCCCAAGTTTTGATATGCAACTTGGGGATTGCCCAAGTTGAGTTCTCTTCGAATTGCCTCACTTGTCAACTGATGTTGTCGTACGAGCTCAGCATACAGCTCAGGTTTCATCGGAGTGGATTGGCTCGTTCCAGCGCCGGACCCATGCATGGCCACGGTCACGCTTCCCTGCTCGAGGTTAGCTACTCGAGCACTCACTCCTCTTACTTCGGCACTGATGCCTTGTATCGCAGCCATGAGATCGGCTAATGATACTTCGGGCCTTTCAATGCCTTTGCCTTCGTTTCAGCCATGGTACCTGCACAAGTCAAAGACCAAACAAATGTTAGGGTTAGAAATCACCTCACACTCTCCCTCACCTTTGATGGGTGGCACTCGGGTCCACTCAATTTAAGGGGTTCGGTTTTGGTCACTCAAGGACTTGTTAACAGTGGCTCGTCTGATTGATCGGTCCTCTAAGATCCTTCAAGTTCGACAATAGTCACTGTCTCTTCGGGAAGAGTGAAGTGATGTTCGACTCGATGGAACGGACGCTTTTAACTGAGCTCGGGAAGTCAAAAGAAATTTTTCTACGACAGTTTGGACTTTGGTCACCCCTTCGCACGAATTCCTACCAGTTCAAATGAGTTAGTACGACCTCGAGTAGGACAATTACTCAAAAGATCCACCAACTAGAATTTTGACACAAAAGAAAGTGAGAACCTAGGAGAATCTACCCTTTGATTCCCTTTTGGAATCTTTTTCGATCACACCAACTCCTGTCCGTACAAGAGTGGTCCCTCCTTGGTACGGATAGGGTTTTACCTTATCCACTTTCCTTTTCTCAGCCGACAATTTTTCACCTGGGGGTTTTGATGTTCAAAGTTTTACCCCTTTCTTCTTCAATGGAACAGTGACCTTTGCTCCGGCGTACGGACACACAACTTCGGTTCACTGACCACGGCTTTTAACAAGATTTGGGTCGCCTTTTCAACTCCGGTTTCAGCAGCAACGGAGGAATTCAGTTTGAGTTCTTCGAGCTAAGAACCAGCTCGTTCGTCCCGTACACTGTTACGATTTTGTAACAATTTTCCGGCGTACGGACAACGATTCAAACTGAGAACTTCGATTCTCAAGCAACAAACAAACCCAAATCACTCAAGAACCACCAATCTTCATCGGTTTCATCCAATCACGATGGGGTTCGAGTTTTCAGTCACCATTAAAGCTCAAAATAGTCCAAAATTTCACCAAGAAACCCTAGTCACAAAATCAGTACGTCGGGTACTTGTTGGAATCAGGAAACAATGGTGATCAAGAATCAATGGTTGTTTTTCCCAAACAACCAACAATCAAACACAATTTTTGAATTTCCTTTTAAACACTTTTTTTTTTTTTTTTTGTAGAATAACACCAACAGTGACTCAACCAAATCAAGAACACGAAACGGAAAACAAAGACACAAACGCACGAAAGTAAAGATAGTTTGAACAGGATTTGAGGTTGTAGAAACAAACCCAAACCGTGCTCTGATACCAAGATGGTGCAATGCAACCCGAAGGAGATGCTTAGCACAAACGCGGAAGTTAAACAAGAAAAAGGTAAAGATAGAAGCAAGACAAAACTTGCTTCTTTTGAAAGAACAGTGAGGAACCTGTCTCAAAGCTCGATCAAAAGGGACACAAGAATCACCTAAACTATGCAACAATCCTCAAGAGAACATTGCCTCTTGCAAACTGAATGATCAAAGAGGAATGTTCAATCGGATTCACCGAAAGCCACAAGCCCATAAAAGCCCTCACCAGGGTTTGCTCACGACGGAGTCAAAGGAAACGTGCTCGGCACTTTCATTCAATTCATTAATATTCAAAAACTAGCTCCTTACAATGAAAGGAAACAAGGTTTATATAGGAAATACTAAGGGTAAACTAGTAAAAGGGTCACAGGCGACCAATAGAAATAAGCCACGCAGGGCTGAGCTAAAATGTGCTTGACTTCGGTAAGCCTTGATTTCGGTTCTTGATTGTCTGCTCGAACATACTCGTCCTCGGGCGCTGACTTAGTTTCGAACACATGTTGTTGTGTTCGGCTCTGTGCTGCCCGGCGCCAAGAGCTGCTGTTCGGTAATCTTGTCCTCGGGCTCAAATTTGAAGATGTAGCCCTCGGTTTCAACACCTTGCAATTCTCCTACCGAACCCATGCTTCCTCCCGACATAGCCAGCTGGATGTGCATGTCATGGAGCAGCTTGGATTGACTTCGAGTGATTGGCCTCCTCGGTTGATTGTCGAGTCCTTGATCAGCACTTTGGGCTGCATCATCGAGGCTCCATTAGCTTGCCTCCAAGAGTACCTATACAAAAGCTAAAAAAAGTAGGAGAAGAAGAAGAAGATAAAGCATGGTTAGAACAAAGGGTGTCCTCACTCTCAATTTGTCTTTCCTCTCCTCTCCTTTCTCTCATTTTTCTCTCTAGGCCAAGTGTACATTTGGGTGACAATCCACTCACATCACCTTACACGTCCTCTCCTTTTTCCCTTCTAGGATTGTCACCGGCCAGTCCTTTATTCCTCTATATCTTTTGTCTCTCATGCTCAAGTACAATGGAATGAGGTTCAAGAATTCCCTCATTTGGAGTAGAGTGACTCTTCCCTTTAACTCAAGATGGCATAACAACAAGATTTACGGTTTTGGGCTCAATCACCATGGTTAACTTAGCTTTAGCCGCCTCTTTAAGCTCCCTCATAAGCCTATAATCTTCACTCACTTGCTTAGATGACAAAGGCTTGAGTATGAAACTCTTGCCCTCATACTTAGCCGTGTAAGTATTGGCTCGACCATTATGAACCACATGTCTATCGTATTTCCAAGGACTACCCAACAAGATATGTCATGCCTGCATAGGCACAACATCAAGCATAAGCTCATCTTGATAAGTCCCAATCTTGAACTTAATAAAAAACTTGCTTAGCCACTCTCAACTCCCCACACTCACTCAACCATTGCAAATGATACGGTTATGGATGTTCAAGAGTAGGCAACCTCAATTGTGACACCAACATTTGGCTCACCACATTAGTGCAACTTCCGAAATCAACAATTAAAGAACACACTTGTCCCTCCACTCTACACCTAGCATGGAACAAGTTCTTTTTTTGCACATTCTCCTCCTCCTCAAGACTCATGGCACTCAAACTCCTACGTACCACAAGTGTCATGTTAAGCTCATCATCCTCCGCCACTTCCTCTTCACAATCAACTCGCTCACCTCCTCCAGCTCCCTCATTTCCGGGCTCACTTCCTTGCTCACACACCCTACCATCATCCATGATAATCATTGTTCTACGGGTGGGACAATCTTTAGCAAAGTGCCCATAGCCCTTACATTTGTGACATTGAAAGGAAGAAGAACTAGGAGTATGACAATGAGTTTTACAGTTACCTCCCGACTCCTTAGAGTGACTCCTTGGTGTTACCTTCTCAAAAGGACTCTTCACATCTCGGCCTCCACTAGCACCAACGTTACTCGGGCTCTTCCAATCATTAGTTCAGCTCATGGGAGTAGATGAAGTGTTGCCTCTATAACGAGTAGCTATATCACCTTGGGGAATACCCAAGTTGTGGGAAATGCCCACTTGTTGGGGAATGCCCAACACCCTATCATTACGGGCTACACCTTGGGGAATGTCCAAGTTGTGGGGAATGCCCACTTGTTAGGATTGCCCAAGGCCCTATCATTACGGGCTTCCTCTTTTCCGACTTCTTTTGGGACACTTGAGGTCCCTTCTCTTTCAATGTTATCAAGCCTTAAGCTAATTGCTTTCACCTCGGCCAAGAGGTAGGCCAAAGTGGACTCTGGTTCCTCAACGGTCTCGTCAACGTCTCCGGCCATGTACCTATAAAAACCAAAGACTAAAGCAAGAGGTTAGTGTAAAAAGTCCTCACACACTCCCTCACTTTTGAATGTCACTCAGATACACTCAATTTAGTGGGTTGGATTGCTCAAGCTTGATTCCAAAGGGTCCTCGTAGTTGAACAACCTCCTCAATAACCAATCAAGTCTACAAGAACCAAATACTCTTCAGAAAGAGTGGAGTTGATGCGACTCTATCGACGAACGGCTATATGAGTGAGCACTTGAAGCAAAAATGTTCTGCGAGTCTTCTTTGAGTTCTAATCTCCAATACGCACGAATGTCCTATAAGCTCAATGAACTAGTACGAATCAAGTAGGAGAATTACTCTACAAGTACTAGCCGGAAGTAGTGCAATCAAAGAAAACACGAAAACTTACGAAACAAAACTACCCGGACCCGGCACAGGGCTAGGAGCACCGCCTAGGCAGGTGGGCGGTCCGCCTGATCAAGTGACCAATAAGTTGAGTGGGCGCTCCGCCAGGGACTGGAATTTCAGCTTCACAAGAACATGTTTTAGTCCGATTTTGCACCCAAATTTCCAACAATTCCAAGTTGTTTCTCAAATCCAAAGGTACCCAAAGATGTTTTCAACTATTTCAACCAATCCCCAATGGTTTTCAACCCCAAACAATCAACACAAAAGCTTCGATTTAAGTTTGAGCAATTTTTCAAGGGTTTCAAAAAAATTTGGGAATTTTGATTCTTCAAATGTTGATTCACAACTCCAAATCAAGATGTTTTGGTACCAAATGAACGGGAAAACAACATAGATCAATCCCCAATAGTTTTTAACCTCAAGCAAACAACAAGAAGTTGGTTTTGATCTTGAAGCTAAATTTTCTTTTGTTTTAAAAACTTTTTTATTTTGATTCTCCAACTTTTGATTCACAACACCAAATCACGTTTTAATGGTATCAAAAGAATGAGAATCAAACATAGAACAAACCTCAATGATTTTCAATCTAAGGGGATTCAAATCCAATAACTTCTATGATTTTTTTTTTTGATTTTCAAGTTTTCCAATTTTTTTCTTCTTTTTCAAGATAAGAACAACAAGAACAACTAGAACAACAATAACAAGGATAAAATGGCACGATGAACACGACGAGGGTTTGTAGAAACAAAACATAGATGTGCTCTAATGCCAACTGATGCAGGGTAAAATGAGGAAGCGATAAAGTAAAGATAAAAGCAAGACGAAGCTTGAACGATTACCGAAGTAGCACCGAGGAACTAAGTCTTGATACACCTCGGGTGAATGCCAAGGGTCACATATACTAAGCAACTATCCTCGAGAGACCCTCGGCTCTCGCAAACAGAATGATCAAGAAAGGATTGAAGTTCAACTTGGATTCTACCAAGTGAAATCAAGCCTACACAAGGGTTTCTTCATTGAGATTCTCTCAAAATGTTCATCATTCAATATTCAAAGTCTAGGTTATGAACATAAAGCCCTAAGGAAGACTTACTATACATGATATGAAAGGTCTTAAATACCCCCAAAGTGGGTTTAAACAATAAAGGCCACGTAGAGCTAAAATAAGAATTACACACAAAAACTAGCCAAATCCTTCAAGCTGTCAACATAGCTTCAGGCGCTCCTCCTCAAGTCTGAGGCACTCCGCCCTAGGCGCTCCGCCTAGGTCCGCCTAGGAAGTGAGGTAGAATGCTCACACTTCCATACTTAGCCAAATTTTGGGCTAAGATGGAATAGGCACTCCGCCTGTGCTTTGAGGCGCTCCGCCTCACCCTGGAGCATTTGGAGGATGCTCAAAATCAGCTTTGGGTGCTCCTCCTTGGTGCCTAGGCGCTCCTCCTTCAAAGATGCTCAAGTGCATGATCTTCAAATCTCTTCCGGAGGTCCTATCTTCCCCTCCTCCTAAGCTCTTGAAGCTCTTGACGTTGCATCCCTCGTGCTCTTCAAGCTTGGCTATTGATGGTTGGTACTTTGATGCAATCCAAATTTGCTATTATCTGTTAGAGTCATCGAAGCCGTTCACATGGAGCCAGGCCGAGGAGTCACATGATACCCAGGACCAAATAGTGTGGCTAGAATGGAATATAACGAAGACCGCCTTGCCGAAGAATAACACTGGAAATCCATCGAGCTAGCTAACAAGTGATCGAGCTGATTCCGAAGCTGCAAAGCAACCGAACCCAAGAAGAATGATGCTGAGCAGTGAAACGACCGAAGGGCAACCGAATATTCAACATTGAGGCCGAGCAGTGAAAGTAACCGAAGGGAGAGCGTCCGAATTCAAGTGTGCGAATTCAAGTGTGTTCGAGTTCAAGTGCTCGATTTAAGTGTTCGGAACCAAAGCAGCGTCCGAGCCAGTGAAGCAAAGGAGTGTCCGAACACTTAACTTGCTCAACTCTGTGTGGCTTATTCTTATTGGTCGCCTGTGACCGTTATACTATTTTGCCCTTAGTATTGTCTATATAAACCTCCTTTCATTTCATTTGTAAAGACCTAGATTTTGATTATTGAATACTGAATGAGAGTAGCAAAGAGCACTTTCTTTTATGTCTCAGATGTGAGCAAACCCGATGGGGTCCTTCGAAACTTGTGGCTTTCGGTGTATCCGATTGAACAATTCCTCTTTGATCATTTAGTTTGCAAGAGGCATTGTTCTCTTGAAGATTGTTGCATAGCTTAGGTGCTCTTTCCTTCTGCTTGAATCGTACCTAGACCAGTTCCTCGATGCCGTTCAAGCAAGAAAAGTTGTGTCAAGCTTTTATCTTTATTTTTTCGTTGTTCTTGACCTCGGTTGCTAAGCTACCAAGTTAGCTTGCACCATGCTTAGGCTCAATTTGGGCTGCATCAGAAAGGGAGCATAGGAAACTATTTTCTAGGAAATACTTTCTACTTATATCTAAACACTGGAAAATATTTTTTGAAAAATGTTTTACGCTCACCAACCAAACATGAGAAAACATTTTCCAGGAAATCATTTTCCAAAAAACATTTTTCCATGGAAATTATTTTCCCCCATACCTAACACACCCTTAGTGTTTTTTTTTTTTCCATCTATTTCGTATTAGATAATACATATATTCTCACATAAGTTATGCAGAGCAGTTTTAACAAAGTTCAATCCTTCATAATGAATCAAGCGTAATATCAGAAATCAATTGCAATATTAGTTATGTATTAGAGATTGATAGACAACCTTAATTAACCTACATGACAACGCAAGAACTAAAGCCAACATTTTGATTCTTTTAACGACGCAAGCGAGGATTAGTTCCCTTCAGCAAAATATATCACCAGTGAAAATGAGTTATTCAATTCGCATGAAATCAAGTTCGGCTGCGCAATTGAAATTGCATTAAGATCATGATAAATAGTGCCTGAATGGTGAACGAGCATTGCAGAAACCACCTAAAGCTACTCGTGAACTCTAGCAGCAAGCATATTCTTCGCCTTTTCGCTTATTAAATTCAAATTCCGACAGATAAATTAGTCAGTGGATTATATGGAGTATTCCTTTTAATTTTAATCACTCATATGTTATACATAGGGGATCCAAATCGAAAACAGTGGGCGCAATCAAACCATTGACACTCGTCCATAAGGTTCCAATCTATGCATACCAAATTTTAAGATTTGCAACACTCGCCACACACAGTTAATGTATAATACAGCTTAACACACTTGTATACTAGGCACTGAAAATGCCTCATTTTGCTTCAGGCAAATCAATCAATAAAACACAGTTAGCACACTGTATGCTAAGAGACATTTACAGCGACTGAGGGACAAAGAGAGGCAAGCCCATGGGTTCTTCTTCAAGTGTTTCAACAGAAGTCTTCTCCATTGACACATCATACTCAAGTAACTCGGATATGGAACAAGGCCACCCACAACGCCCATCATCTCATTACTGAGCAAATCCAATCCTTAATCAGACATTGAAGCCTATGTACAAACATAATTGCAATATTGGGAACAAGCAATTACGCCTGCCCCAGGTCACTTTACGACCTCAAAAATGAAAGAATGAAGAAGGTATATCCAAGATGGAGACACCCCCCACTTTACAGTTACACACAGGTTACATACTTAACAGACGCAATTAAAAGCATGCAATTGCACCTGCAAGGTTCATGATAGAGAGAATATTGGATGACCAACCTCCAAAAGTGCGACCCCAAATTGCAACCATGAGAAGGCAGAGATTGTAGACTCACCACTCATGAAGTGCTACTACCACAGTTGCCAAAACAGGTTTAAGATTTAGTTCTGGGGAGCCCCAACCACGGAAACATTCAGGGGGACTTTTTGTTTCAGGCTCCGGAATCCTGAGAGGTCAGCATGCGGTTGGTCTAGCAAGGATAAAACAGATGCTCCAGAGAGAAGCCAAATTCAGGAAATATTGGGTGATGCAATACAATTTTCTAAAATAATTTTGATTTCACTGGCATCGTACAATCAATATCATCCTCAAGATCACTAAATGAAATTTCCTCCTCATTTTCCATTAAAACACGAGTGGCAGAGTAGCCCTCTGACTCTTCAATGTCTTGAAGCCAATCATCCTCATGTTCATCATAATCCAAGAATGGTTGTTTAGAAGGACCAGCCACCAACTCCTTCTCTAATATCTTACTAGGAGGATTTTCTTCAATTACAACCTTGTCAATAAACTGTATCTCTGCACTTCCATGTTCCAGCCTCTCAGTTTCAATGTCAGGACCAGTATGGTAGGTTATGGGGTCAAATGCATAACCTCTTTGGGACATGAAATATCTACAGTGAGCATCTTCGGATGAGGTGGAATCGAAGACTTCACGTGGAGAATATGTGTTATCCTTCATGAGATGTGTATTCATACCAAAAAAATCTGAGTCAGGTTTTGTCTTCTTTTGCAGCTCTTTCATCCACATAGCCCTTGCTTCCACAAGCTGAGGAAATGAGCGCACAAAAATTAAAAGTGCACATTGACTAGCTATTATCATGTCAAGCCTTGTATATACAGAATGTAGGGCAAGTAAAACAGCAATTGCATCAATTATTGGAACTACTCTCCGATGCACAATACCCCATCTTGGACAACAATCTTTGCTAAAGCTACCATAATCAAGAATGAGAATTGCTTCTAACAATGATAGCAGGGGCATGAAGCAAATCAAAGCTATTTCAGTTTCCCCCACTCCCAAATAAATAGTGTTTCAAAAATAACTAACGCAGATGAATTTGTTAACATTTCGGACAGCAACTCAGACAGCTGTTCCTTCAAACTTATAAACTAACCCCAAAAATGAAGGTATGGACAGCTTGCTGAATTGTCATCAGGATGTGTAACTCATTAAATGATGATCTTATAAGCAGCAGAATACTAACATACCTGGGGTGTAGACAAAAGCTCAGCATCAAGTTTATTAAGTCTTGTGTGAAGAAGAACAAAATAAACCATCCAGAAGAAACCGTCACTCATATGGACAGGGCAAAGTTCAATTCTGAGAGCAGCTAATCTTGGTGCGAGACGTTCAACAGCATATGCATGCTTCTGTTGGGCTTCAGAGATCTCAAAGTCTAAACAAGCAGAAAGAAATATTAATGATAGCGTTGGAAAGGTAGCTACATTTACATCTGCAAAACATAAACTTAAGATCCATGAAGTATCAAGCACTACACCTCAAAGATATATGTACGTATGTAAAGGATGCTTTTATGCTTGACCATTAACAGGATTAACAACAGAAAGAGAGAAATAATATAACATCCAATAAAGGCGGTGATCTTTGAAAGCATTTAGATACTCCCTCTAATCTGAAGCACGGAATTTCACCGCAATAGTATTTCTACATTTCAAGCAATTCGCACACAATTTAAGCACAGTTATGACCAAATTTAAAAGCAGAACCCTTCCTTCCGAATGATATAAGAAAGTATTACAAAAACAACCTCAAGCCATACTGCAGCTGGGAGATAGACGCAACATTAACTCCCTAGCTCTATCTCATGTTTTTTGACTTACTCTCTACTTTATCCATCTCAAAACAGATTAATTGAAAGACTACAGAAAAAAGTATGAACATCCAGGAAGTTGCAAAGGGATTTCCGAACAACCCAGGATTCCTCCCATTGACTGAAGTTCAGAGTCAACCTTCCACACAAGGCAATCTTCTACTTTATGACAATTCGTCAAGTCCGATCAAGAAATCTGCGCCCAAAGTGCTTACGTAGCCGGTCACCATTTGGCTAAGATCCTTGATGACTGATTCATAAACCACTAACACTTTCAGTCTTATGTTAAGTGTTCGCATAGCGACTAAGGTCCTAACAACTTGATGTCAGACTAATTCTTTCCTCAAAAAGCAAATTTTAGTAGTTTACTTTATTGTCAAATTAACATATCACAATATCTTTTATAATTGTTTAAATTTGTTGTGATCCCACCACATCCTTTTTACATCTTTCAACTACTATTCCAACAGATCTCTACCAAATTCTAATACAATAACTCAGTTACTTTTTTTTCAGTATTCTCCATTAAAAGTCAACTAGAACAATCAAATAGGAAAGGAAGGATAAGTTTTATTTTGAACTGCCCTAAGATTTGTAAACTTTTGATAATTAATGCCATCTTAAAAAATTTTCATCTTTTCCTTTCCTCTTATCCTATCGTTATTTTCTCTTCCCTTCCATTTCTATATTAACAGCTTGCACCAGGAAGTCCCTATAATGCAACTCATTATCTCTCTTGATAGTGACATCAAAGGATATGCGCATTTTAGTTTTTCATTCTGACCTTCTCCTCTCTATGTTCACACCATATGAAACCTCTATAACCATAAGGCTTTGTTACATTCCATTTCATTGAAATACTAAATAATTTGCTTTAAAGTTTTATTACAAATTAAGGGTTCTGTAAATCTTACATATAATCACTATCCTCATGCTAATCTTTTTTTACTCCTATAGAAACTGCTACTGCAAGTGTGTGCAAGAACTCGACTTTAGTTTAGAAACTTACTTGCTTACATTAGGAACTATTAGTTGCTTGTATTTATTATTATTATTGCTTCCAAATAAATAATTAAATATATATTATATATAATATATATATATATATATTCTTTTACGTAAATTACCAACTGGAAATTGGAATTGAGTGATTGACTACTGAAATTGCAACTGTGAAAAGCCTTGTTTTTTTAATTGCTAAGGGAGGTGTTCTTGCATTGAAAAGCTTAGCAGTTATCAAGTATTGCTTTTTTTTTTAAGACCAGAGAACACTGTCACGTCTCTTGCCTGGTGCTGTTGACGTGTCTCCTTTCCCAGGGATTTGCTTTTCTCCAATAATTACAGGAAGGGAATTGATAACAATATAATTAGATTGTGCTAGGCATGCAACCTATTGCCTAAATTG
Organism: Petunia x hybrida; assembly: GCA_037355625.1. Taxonomy (NCBI): domain Eukaryota; kingdom Viridiplantae; phylum Streptophyta; class Magnoliopsida; order Solanales; family Solanaceae; genus Petunia; species Petunia x hybrida. The sequence goes on along the minus strand of JBBBVM010001183.1, from coordinate 143,801 downwards.
TTTACATCAATGAGAATTTCTCAACTCACACATACTTATAAAGTTCAGGATCGCTTTAGATATGTACATCTAACCTGGTTAAGCTTTTAAACTAAAGAGTTAACTCATACACAGTTGTAAAGTTCTGGATTGTTTTAGAGATGCACATCTGTCCTGGTTAAGCTTTTAAAATAAAAAGTAAAAATACTACGGTAGCATTATAAGAATTTCACTAGAACAGGTATGAGAAATCAAAAAAATTCTTTTGATTTCATATTAATTCAAAAGCTTCAAAAAGATAATATTCAAAATTGAATTGGCTTTACCCTTTTGAAGGAGTGGTCTATACATGATGAAGCAGCCAAGAAGGTGGAGCTGTGCATGCACAAAAGAGAATAAGACCAACACACAGACTGATGAAGTATCTAACATAGATCACAGGGAGTCGATTAAGGAGTATAAGAACGGCACAATCTCTTCAGACTTGTCCTACACTCTTGTTTGGACCGAAAAAATAATATTAGACCCAACTATCAATTCCCTGACATCCATAATCCATGTAAAACAATGAGGAATCAAAGCCCATACTATACGTCATGGAATATCTTCCTATTACAAGAGCCTAAACAAGACAAGAACCAATCAGGAGCAGACCAAACTGAATCAGGCATGCCTCCAACTGATATTCTTTGATCCTCTAACCTTCTTGAGTAATGTGGTTTTCAGCCACTGTTGTCAAAGGCTCACTTAAGCACTAAATCTAGGTGCAAAACAGGCTGGGAACTTTTCTTGCATAGCTGGCGTTTCAGTGCAATCACCAAAACGCTAAGGCATATGCAATCACTAAACATGTGCAACATTTGAACTTAATGATATAACTTAGACACTTGCAGAAAACAGCATCAACACTAAACACTATATGTCCCATTCAGTCAATAGACGTATTGTCAACTAAGATGAGTCTAGGACAAAACTGTACATAGTACCAACCTAATCAGAGTTGTATTAAAATGCTGTCGTGAATTTGTCTAAAGGAAAGAATCCAGGAAGCATGCTCCAACTTCATATGCTATTTAGAGCAAAGTAGTAATTCACACAAATATAGAGCAAAGCATCCATGAATTAGAAACTCAACTATAAATAATATACCTTGGTCAAAGTCGTCTTCTTCAATGGGAAAATCCAACCAAGTCTCGGGATGGTGAGCAATATTCCTAGCAAAGGCTAACACTTCATCGGTTACTCCAACAGTATCCTCTTCTTCAGAATATTCTACAAAACCACCCTCTTCTCCAACACATTCCGTCTCCGATTCACCACTTGAACCGGATCGGTCAACCCTGTTCAGATCCAATTCTCCCCTCAGAACTGACACCGGCGGTGGTGGTGGTGGAGGGGGAGGAGCGAGAAATGAAGCGATACCCCATAGTTGACGAGTTAAGGTTTGTTTCAATTCGGACAAGTCTTCTTCAACACCACGACCATCGGAGGAGTCGTTATAATCAAATCGATCAACTAAATCAATTTCCTCGTAACTTGAATTTTCAATTACGGCGTCATTTTTGTTTTCTTCTTGTTGTTTATCATTGTTGTCATCGTCGTCGAGGCGGAGAGTGTCGGCTAAAGAACGAGGAAGCCATGATGACATGCCTATTTATTGGCTACGAGGATTGCAAGTTGATTGGATCGAGGAGGAAGAAGAATTTGAGAAAAAATGAAAAACTTCTTCCTCTGCTTTCTGTTTTTTTTTTTCCGTACTGGAGATTACGTGGATTTGGGTCCCTCCATATGAAACAAATGTTTCTCTTGCAAATTATGTTATCTTGGACGATTAGTATCATAATACTAACAAAGATTGCTATGTTAAAAACAAATTCATGCACTCATAAAGTACGTAAACTCCAACTTAGTAAAAATGATAACTTGCTTGTTATATATATTCGCAACAATAGAAGTAAATGATAGTACAAAATAACTTTTGGCGTAATCATGTTTATTACAAGATACCAATTCAAAATTTAAATTTTATAAATTTTGAATTCAAAGACTATGACCTAAAATATTATTAATTGGGTCTTAATTTAAATTATTTTATGACTCTAGTGAATTTCTTATATATATCATATTAATATTAATATAAAAGTAAAAATTCATGAAGTTAAAAAGTGAAATATCATTATACCCTTTATAAGTTAATTTTTTTCTTTAACCGTGATGTAAATTTCTTTTAAGCAAATCATAAGAAATTAAAATTCTATAATAAATGAAATTAGCCTGTTTGGCCAAGCTTCTCAGAAGCCAAAAGTACTTTTTTCAAGAAAAAAGCGCTTTTGAAGAATTTTGAGGTGTTTGGCCAAAAGAAAAAAGTACTTTTGAGAGCAGTTTTTCTGCTGATGGGGAGAAGCTACAAATTTTTGCTGCAGTTTATTAATTTTTTAAGACAAAAGTATCCTTACCAAAAATATTTATTTACCATACTATATTTAATTATTTTAACCAATATATTTCTTAAATATAAATAAAACTTTATTTTTCTGCTTCCCTTTTTTGGTTTAACCTTATTTCTATTGATTAAAAACATAGTATATATATTTTTTTATATTTTATATTTAAACTAAATGAAAATAAAATATTAAACTAACTTTTTTATTGAAAAAATATTTAAATCTTTGATACGTTTAAATAATATCAGTCGCATAATGAATCTCAGTAATGCACTTTTTCGTAATTTGAGACTCAAAAGTACTTTTTTGTAAAGATTATCCAAACACAAATTATTTAGAAAATCACTTCTCAAATGAGTTGGCCAAACACAAACTGCTTATTCTTCAAAAGTACTTATCTGAAAAGTACTTTTATTAGAAGTACTTTTCAAAATAAGTAGTTTTTGGCAGCTTGGCCAAACAGGCTCTAAGTCATTTCATTAAATTTTAAACCAAGAATTATAAGGTAACACTTAATTGCACTTGTATGAATTATGACTAAGTCAGGTTAAAATATTGAAATTGTTTATGCCTAAAATTGGTCGTCTAGGTTAAACAATTGAATTTATAAGAGGGTCACAAGTAATACAGTAAATACGATAGAAAAAGTAAGTAAATAGAGAGAAAAGTAATGAACAAGAAAGTAAGTAATATTATTTCTTGAGAATAGCCGGATTCTGTGTGAATGCTTGATGTACAATATAATGTAAGGAGGGGTATTTATAGTAGAGACTTACCCAGTCTTAATTATGGTAAAATACAAAAACTAATAAAAGCTATGCGCCTATAAACTCAAGGCGGTGGTACATATAAAACCCTAACTAGGAGACTGTATACCCTAAGGCGGCGGGATGTATGTCTTGCATCCTACGCCCGTATCCGTCTGAGCAGTCGTAACTCGAGGAGCAAGCGTGTATCCTCTATGCTCGGTGACTTGTAAGATAAGTCTAGTCTCGCCAGCTGGACTCGTATCTTCGTAATAATAGGTGGCATATTTTTGTCCACACAGTCAGTCCCCCCACTTAGTGAGTGCTAACGTAAGCAGTCAGGAAGTGAAAGAGGCGTGATAGAAAACGTAAAGTTGTGCCTGCACCCGACACTCGTCCCCTGTGTCTTCGCATGCGTTGCATTGAATGCAAATACTCAAGTACAATGACGTGCACCCCTGCGATTGGAGGGGTTTTTATGCATTCCCAATGCTTCCATTGCTCTGCCGTATCCCGTAATTATTGGGATACACATTACGTAAACTGCAATAACCACGATCCCACATAATCAAGAATGATCAGCTTTCCATCCAAGATTCTTTCTTGGCATGTATAAATACGCCGTAACCATAGTGGTTCTCATTTATCTTCAAATTTATTCAAAAGAAAACCCTTCTTCCCGCCTTTTCAAAGATTCTTTCCTTCGACATGGCCCAAGGAGCAAACTTTCTTCCTACAAACTTCAAAGCTTCTGACTATCTTCCTGCAGTCTTGAATTTTGAAGATGATGGCTGAATGCAAGGCCAGACACCCAAACAGGAAGGTGAGGATAGCAACCTTTCTATTGAGTTCTACCCAACTGCAGTCGAGAGGGATGACATAACCCGCATCAGGCTTGATTGTAAGTGGCCTGAAATTATAGACATCATTGTCCCTACTGCTAAAGAGAGAATCTCCTCCCATTGTGTTGATTATTCCATGGTCCATATATACCCTTTTACTCTGCATCTCAACGAGCGTGTTTGTTCGATCGTTGAAGAGATATGCCGCCAATACAACATTTGCCTGGGTCAAGCAGGATCTTCCATCTGGCGCTTGGTGGCTGTGTTAGATCACCTAGCAAACCATGCCAAGGTAAAATTCTCATCTTCTTACTTTCTACTCTCTCTGTCTTCACAAGGCGGGCATGTTGATGTTTATCAAACGAGGAAAGAAAGGCGTGGTCCATAATAGTAAAGACTCCAAGGATTGCTGCTGGGTCCACCGATATGTAGCGGTGCGGACACCTGACATAGTCTCATCTCTTCCCTTTCCAGAGGTCTTCAATAGGAAATGTAAGTTTCTGCACCCTTATCTTTGTACACTTTACGTCTGTTGTTCCTCCGAACTGACTTTTCATCATTCTTAGTGAATTCCGTGACTGCTATTCATTTAACTCATGATGAGTTAACCATATGGCTCACCGCGATCTTTGCGAGAGACTCTCCTACTTCAATGACTTTCACAGCCCTGGCCAATATGAACGGTTGGTGGGAAAAGGACTATGGTAAGTCACCTCTTCTGAATTTCTCTTTGTCTCAGGGTTCTCCTGTCATGAGATGCCCCCACTGAAAGAGATTAAGATTGCTACCCCGTACATTGCTCCTCTGTCCGATGTGCGAGCATCTGGAAAGAGAACCATCGAGAGGGCGAGCAACTCCCGTTCTTCAAAGAGAAAGAGGCTTTCCAAGTTTAACAACGTGGTGGTTGTTAACGAGACCTTGGTGATTTCTGATGGCGAGGGCGAAGTCTCCCGAGTTCCTGAACCTGAAGCCGTCTAGACTCCTTCTTCTGCTGCTGTTGAATCTGGCCCATCTACGTGAAAGCGCAGACACTTGATAAATGAAGTTTCTAAGGCTAGAGAGGAAGCTGGTGCGGAGGATGAAGTTGTGCTACCATCTATTCCCCTCGAGCCCCCGTCATCAGGTCAGTCCTTTACTTCATATTTGCTAGTGTAATTTCCTTATGCGCTCCACAAGTAAATATCTTTTGTATACATGCAGAGCCTACTATGCCGACACCAGCCCCCAAAATGATCGACCCTTTCAAGCACCGTCCTGGCAAGAAGGCGACTGTAGATGCAGATGCCATTGCTGAACCCGTGGATGGAGCCCGTGAGGTTGTTATCCCCATTACCGCGGGAGTTAACCTATTCAAGAGCCCAAGGGTTGTGACAGACCACACTGCTGATGATCGGTCCTAATAAGCAAAGACATCTTGATGGTTATAGCCGCTAGAAGATGCTTGAGGTCGCCGCAGGGTGCTCTCTTCGGGTAAACTTTCCTTTTTCACTTTTCAGCATTTTGTGCATTGAATCTTTGCTCTCTTCTGCTAAATATCCATTCCAACATCCGTCCAGGGGCTGATGGTTTATTATGAGATACTCCATTGAGGAGGCTCGGATGAGAGCCTGAAAGAGAAGAAAGAAGCTCTGCAAGGACAGGTCGCTAGCCTGCAGCACTTCGTGGAGGAAGTTGAACAAATAGAGGGGAGCTTCAGACCACGCGCAAAGCCTATCATATGGAATCCCTGAAAAGTTTAAACCTTGATGAAGCAATGAGTAATGAGATCCGCAAGCGCAAATAGGCTGTGGAGACCTTTTAGTCTTCCCTTACAGAGGCTAAGCTTTCAGAGCAGCTTCAACGCACTAATGTGGCTCGCCTGGAAGTGGCTATGGAGGCTTTGCGACAAAAGTTTTCTGGGGTAGATGAGAGAATCAATGCTGCTGAAAAGAGTGTCTCTGATGCTAGGGGCCTTTCCGCCTTCCTTCAAGATGAGAATGACATGCTGAAAAATAAAGTGTCGTCTCTAGAGAAGGTTCGTGATAAGCTTTGCAATAACGCTCATCACAGCGAGGAGCAGATGAATGCCTTGAATGCTCGCCGCACAGCTGAGGTGGATCCCACTAACATCGCGGCCGCTCTCGCCACCTTTCTCCGGGTTCATGAAGACCCTAGTGTGGACCTGGATGCTGAGATTGCCTCGTTGACCGAACTTGTGGCGCAAGCAGATACTCAGCTAGGATCCGACCTTGAAGAAGGCTCTGAAGAGGTTAGTGGCGAAAGAGCAGATGAAGTGCTGACTGGGGAACCTGTAGCTAGTGAAGCAGGACCTTCGCGGAGTGTTTCCGCCGAAGGGAGTCCCTCGAGAGAGAAGTAGAAACCCCCCCTCTTGATGCTAAGATTTTTGTTACATCTAAGTTCTGAACATCTGCCCGCGATTTGGGGGTATTATTAGGATATGTTTTGGCCCGTTTTGAGGCTTTTTGACTTGAATTACCTGTTAATTTATTTGTGACAATTTTAGTTTACGCCGTAAACAATTAGGTAGTGGTTTTACAGGGTCGTGCCTTTATGGGCGTGTGTGGCTAGAGTTAGACGGCCATTGAATGAATAATGGACGTCCTGTTAATTCTATTGTCTAGAATGTTTTATCAGTAACCCTGCTCGTGCAATTATGTCCATTGTGTGTGCGCCAGTGTTTGGCGGCTTGAATTGCGTCCGCGATAGATGGCTGTTTGCACCCACAATGGGACGTCTTTAGCCCGTGTATGTAACGGGGCCTTTTTGGGTTCCAACTAGAACATCTGCACTTGTACACTCGAGTATTTTAAGACTTTCTTGCACTATGCGGATAGGCGGGCGGGCGTCCCCACCGGCATGTAGGTGCAAATTTATTCAATTGACGAGTTCAACTTACGAATAATGCCCGGTGGCTGAGCTAGACGTGATCTAGCTCTAAGCGAGTAGTTTTGCCCTACTTTTGTCACGAAAAGTGAGTGTATTACTTCAACTTAGGTCTGGCCGGGGCTATAAATATTTGGATCGTAGATGGATCTGAATTGCAAAATTGATTAAGTAAAATAGTAGTTTTATTGATAAATAAGGGCACAAGGCTTGAACTGTTGTGGATGAGAACCCGTAACATGGCTGATAAGTATGAACATACTGAAATCAAAATTAAAAGAAACTAGAGACTTACTTAAACTAAATACTAAAAAGAATTATACTTCCAAGTGCTCTACTCCTCCCCCCTCCCGAAAACACTTCAATCAACCAAACAGTCGGAATCATAATCTTGGTTGATTAAGGTTTCGAGGTCTTCATCGGCTTTAGAGAGGGCTGCCTCTGGTGCCTTTTTGGGGTTAGATGCTCCTAGGACTACTGCCGTGAAGCATTCCCTTGCTGCCTCCTGATCTCCATTGATCTCTTTTATTCCTCACTTGGTGGGGGTACTTGAGCTTTTTATGCCAAGTAGAAGGCACAACTTTGACCTGGTGAATCCATGGTCGTCCCATGATTGCGTTATATGAGACCCCTCATTTGATTACCTGAAAAGATTAAACATAATCTGCTCCCGGAATGTGTGTAGCAAGGTTGACTTCTCCGACAATTTTTTCGCAAGAGTTGTTGAAGCCAGCCAGTGTATAGACACTCGGAGTCATTTTGCCTTCGATTCAGGGTATCCCATTTAATGAGGTTCACGGCTCTGCTGGCGTCAACTAGGACGCGCTTGACGTCGGTATCCTCTATTCTGAGTGTTATGACCAAGGCATCATGGTGAGGAGTATTGCAGCTGGTGATGTCCTCGTCACTAAACAAGATCATCTCATCTCAGGCGTGGCCCCCATTAGGTGCTGCCTCACCGTGCTTCGTGTCATCAAGCAACGTCGGGCTATCAGCTATTGCGTTGATGGACCTCTTAGGCTCCGGCAGGTCTGGGGGTCTCTCCAGAATCATGTTTTTGGCATAAATTTGCTTTCCCCTATTGGTAAGTAAGTGATGCAGCCCGAAGTCGTGCTGATCAAATATTCAATCAATCGAGGCCAGTGACACGAAGCTAAGCCAAGCTTTTGCACGATGTGCACATTCAGTTGGCGTGGTTGGGAGAAAGCGCTTGTTCGGATGCTGAGTGACCGAGCACAAGATACAAAGACTATATCTGTCAGCTCGAGCCCGAAAAAGGAAGTGACCGAACACTGAACCTTGACGCCGAGCACTGATTGACCAAAGGGCTACAATTGTGCCCGAAGGCAAGTGAGCGTCCGGTGTTAAATGTTCCGAGCTGAGCAACCAAGCACCGAAGTCAAGAGAGCCGAGCACATAAATTACTTCGGCCTGCGTGGCCTTGTCTTATTGGGGCTATCTATATAAACCCTTAGCTTAGTTTATTTTACAGTTAGTTATTTATGAATATTGAACATAGTTGTTGCTATTGAGACTCCGATGAGTGCCGAACCCTGTCGTGGAAATTTATAAGAACTTGGGTCATTCGGTATACCCGTTTGAACAACTTCTTCTTTGGTCATTCAATTTGCAAGAAGCATGAGTTCTTCTTGAGGATTGTTGCTTAGCATTAGGCGCATCTTTTTCTTTTCGTTATTTGGTCCGAGACTAATTCCTCGGAATCATTCCAACGAAGTTAAGATTTGTCTTGCTTCTATCTCTGTTTTCTTGATTTTCGCCGTTTCTTCGGTTGCTAAGCTTCTTCCACGAATTAGCTTGCACCATCTTGTTACCAGAGCAAGGTTTGGGCTTGTTCTTACAACCCCAAATCCTGTTCGTCTTTATCTCGTGTGTTTGTGTCTTTCAGTTTCAGCTTCATCTTCGAGTTGTTGTTGTTACCGTTGTGTTCTTATTACAAAAAAAAAAGTAAAAAGAAGAAAATCAGAAATTTATGTTTGTTGCTGGTTGTTTCGATTAAACAACCAAAGATTTGGATTCACCACTGTCCGAGGAATCCAACGAGCTCCTGTCGTACACGAGTTGATGACTAGGGTTTCTCGAGGTTTTTGGGCTGTTTTGACGTGGTGGTGTTGTTTCAAGACCCCAAAGATTTTTGGTTGTTGTTTATCGAAGACTGGTGATTCTTGCTGATTTTGGTCGAGTTTTGAGCTTCAAAATTCAAAGTTCTGCTGATTAGCCACCATCCATACGCCGGAAAATTATTACATTGTAATAGTGTACGGACGACGTTGTTGAAGATGCTCATAGCTTGGCTTCGGAACTTGAAGTTTCCTCCGACATTGGAAAGTTATCGGAGTGAAAAACGACCTTAATCTTGTCGTTTGGTGGACTGTGAACAAAATTTTGAAGTTGTCCGTACACCGGAGCTAAGTTCACTGTTTCATTAAAGAAGAAAGGGGTAAAGTGTTAAAATCAAAATCCCAGGTGAAAATTTTGTCGGCAAGAAAAAGGAAAGTTGATAAGGTTAAACTCTAATCCGTACCAAGGAGGGACCACTTTTGGTCTGTACAGAGGTGACGTGTCCGGAGATTCCAAAAGAGGAATCGAAGGGTAGAATCTCCTAGGTTTTTATTTTTTTTGTGATTGATAAATCTCGTTAGTGGATCTCTGGAGTAATTTCTTCTACTCGAGGTCATACTAATTTGTTTGAGCTTATAGGAACTCGTGCGGGGGGTGACCAAAGTCCAAATATCGTAGAAAATTATTTGACCTCCAGTGCGCAGTTAAATAACATTCGTTCCATTGATTCAACATCAATTCACTCTTCTCGAAGGAGACGGTATGACTTGTCAAATTCGAAGGATCTTAGAGAGATTGATCAACTAAGGAAGCCATTGGCAACAAGTTCTTGAGTGACCGAGCCTACAAATTGAGTGGACCCGAGCGCCACCCAATAAAAGTAAGGGAGCGTGTAAGGTGATTTCTAACCTTAATATTTTCTTCGTCTTTGATTTGTGCAGGAACCATGTCTGGGAATGGAGGCGATGGAAAAGGCGTTGAGTCGCTTGAGGTGTCGTTAGCCGATCTCATGGCTGCGATACAAGGCATTAGTGCCGAGGCAAGAGGAGTGAGTACTCGAGTAGCTAACCTCGAGCAAGGGAGTGTATCCGTCGCCTTACCTGGGTCCGATGCTGGTACTTGCAACTCCACTCCTATGAAAACTGAGCAGTTTCCTGAGCTGGTTCGACAACAACGGTTAAAGAACGAGCCTGCTCGAAATGAAGCTATAGGCAATCCTCGAGCTGAGCAACACTTGGGCATTCCCCAAGCTGAACAACAAAACTTGGACAATCCCCAAGCTGATCATCCAAACTTGGGCATTCCCCGAGGTGAAAGATTACCACTTCCAAGGGCCCGAAGACAAGTCGTGGTCGTTGATTAAGGGGTCGATGATGGAGAATTTGCCGATGTCAAAGCTGAGTATGAGCCACCGTTCGTTCAACGAAGGCAGGTTCAACGAGGCCGTGGAAACTACCGAGGTCGAGGCCGAGGTGCAAATATTGATCGATATTTTGAGCGTGAGGCTGATGACTATTATGGTGAGTATCCGAAACCGATCCGAGGTGCTCAAGATTCAAATTTGAACAGTGTCAAGATCACTAATCCACCCTTCAGAGGAACTAATGATCCGAACCAATATCTTGATTGGAAGATTCGACTGGAACGAATCTTTGAAACAAATGAGATGACCGAAGAGAGAAAAGTTGCACGTGTTATTGCTTCGTTCAAAGCGTATGCATCAACATGGTGGGAAGCTGACAAAAGATTGAGGAGAAGGAATGCTTATCCCGAGGTCACCACATGGTTGCAGCTGAAGAGAGCAATGGATGCTAAGTATGTGACTGCCAAATATCGACAGGAACAACTTCGGAAGCTCTTTGAGTTGAAACAACGGCCAAAGTCGGTTGAAGAATACTATGATGAGTTCGAAAGAATTTGATTGGCTCTTGATATGGAAGAAGATGAAGAGCAAGCCATCATTTGATTTAAAAATAGCTTGACTCGGGATGTGTCATCTCAATTGAGACTACATGTGTATCAAACTTTGGAAGATGTGTTTCATACAGCCATCGAAGCTGAAAAATGGGTGAAGGAAGACAAAGCAAACCAGTACCGAGGAGTCACTACTTCAACTCCTTTGAACTAAGGTAAATATTGGAAGAGTCCGAACCCTAGAAGTGCCAACACTGGTCGAGATCAGAAGAAGACCCTTCGAAAAGGGAGTGACCGTTTGCAACTCCAAGGAAGTGGGAGGTAAGGTTCAACTCAACATTCCTAGTGCTTCAAACATTCATTGTCATAAATGTAGGGGTTATGGTCACATGGCAAAAGGGTGTCCAACTCGCAAGGTTATGCTTTTGCTCGAAGATGGAACCGTCCATGAGCAAGCAAGTGACACCGACGAAGAGAATGTCGAGGAGATTGACCGAGCTGAAAATGATGAAGGTCATGAAGCAGCCGAAGCTGATCATCCGGAAATGTTTCTTGTGGTTCGAAGAAATTTGAGCTGCATGACTCTTGAAGAAGAGGACAATCAAAAGGAAAATCTTTTCCATGTAAGGTGTCGAGTGAGGGGGAAAGCTTGTTCGATGATCATTGATTTGGGTAGTTTTGCAAATGTGGTAAGCCAAATCTTGGTTTCACAATTGGTATTATCTACCTCAAAGCATCCCCAACCTTACCGTTTGCAATAGTTAAATGAATGTGGAGATTATCAGGATGAGATGATGTTCGAAGTGATACCGATGCAAGCTTGTCATTTGCTATTGGGTCGACCATGGCAGTATGATTGGTCGGTTATATATAACGGATGATCCAACACTTACACTGTTATGCTTGGAGGTGAGAGTTTCATACTTGAGCCATTATCTCTGAAATAATTCAGCGAGGACTATAAAAAAATAAAGGAGCTGAAAGAAGCGGCCAAAGCTAAGTCTCCGGTTGGGACAAAAATTGTGGCCGAAGACAGACATTCACCACTCGAGGTAAGCAATATTTGTGTAATCATGCAACCGGGTGAGTGTCTACGAGGCAACGACAACGATCAATTGATGATTTGCGTCGTGCACAAGGGTATCTTTCTAAACTTTAATGATGATTTTTCTAATGATAACCCTTTGCCTAGTGCTGTACAAAGTGTTTTGCAGGACTTCGGAGATATGTTACCTGAAGAAATGCTATGTGGATTGCCTCCGTTGAGAGGAATCGAGCACCAAATTGACTTCATTCCGGGGTCTCAAATCCCCGACAAACCTGCATACCGGTGTAATCCCGAAGACACCAAAGAGTTCCAAAGGTAGTTGGATGAATTGCTGAACAAGGGCCTTGTTCGAGAGATCTCAAGTCCTTGCGCCGTTCCTGCTATCCTTATACCGAAGAAAGATGGAACATGACGAATGTGTGTTGATTGCCGAGCAGTCAACAAAATCACGGTAAAGTATCGTCATCATATTCCTCGATTAGATAACATGCTAGATGAGCTGAGTGGTTCTTCATGCTTTTTGAAGATAGATCTTAGATCCGGTTACCACCAAATCCGAATGAAACCCGGAGACGAGTGGAAAACCGCTTTCAAAACCAAATTCGGTCTCTATGAATGGCTAGTGATGCCTTTTGGCCTCTCTAACGCACCAAGCACATTCATGCGATTGATGAACCACGTGCTAAAACCGTTCATAAATAAGTTTGTTGTCGTTTACTTTGATGACATACTTGTTTATAGTAAATCTGTGGATGAACATGTCGAACACTTAAGGCTCGTGCTTGAAACCCTTAGAGAAGAGAAGTTATATGCTAACATCAAAAAGTGTGCCTTTTGTGTTGAGCCTGTAGTCTTTCTAGGATTTGTTGTGAGTGCTAATGATGTTGAAGTTGATGAGTCAAAAGTTGAGGCTATCAAAGATTGGACGAATCCAACCTCGATATCTCAAGTTCATAGCTTCCATGGATTAGCTAGCTTTTACCGAAGGTTTGTTCGTGACTTTAGCACCGTGGCAGCTCCTTTAACCGAGTTGGTAAAGAAAGACTATCTGTTTGTGTGGGGAGAGTCCCAAGAAAGGGCTTTCCAAGAGTTGAAACGGAGGCTAAGCTCTGACCCGTTGTTGCAACTCCCTGACTTCGGCAAAGTGTTCGAGGTTGAATGTGATGCATCCGAAGTTGGGATCGGAGGAGTGATTATGCAAGAATCGAAGCCGATCGCTTACTTCAGCGAAAAGCTTAAGGGTACAACCTTGAATTACTCTACGTATGACAAGGAATTGTATGCCCTCATTCGAGCACTCGCCCATTGGCAGCATTATTTGTGGCCAAGAGAGTTTGTGATTAAAAGTGATCATGGGTCTTTGAAACATCTCCAAGGCCAGGAGAAATTAAACCGAAGACATGCCAAGTGGGTGGAATTTATTTAGAGCTTTCCCTATGTAATTCATTACAAAAATGGAAAAGATAATGTTTTGGTCGATGCGCTATCAAGGAAATTTGCCTTAGCGACCACTCTCACCTCAAAGCTCATGGGATTCGAAAGCATCAAGTCGATGTATGAGGATGATCCCAAGCTGAGAAGCGTCCATGATGTAATCTTGAGTGGCCGAAGGGTTGAGAAATATCAGTGGCATGATGGCTACCTCTTCAAGAATGAGAGGGTTTGTGTGCCTGTGTCATCATGGAGAGAGCTTTTGGTTCGAGAAGCTCACTCTGGGGGCTTAATGGGACACTTTTATATCAATAAAACTCTTGGTATCTTGACCGAGCAGTTTCATTGGCCCAAAATGCAAAGAGATGTGGAAAAGCTTTGCAATGCTTGTACAGATTGCAAGAAAGCTAAATCGAGGTCCAACCCTCATGGTTTGTATACTCCGTTACCTGTTCCTAATCGACTTTAGATTGATATATCCATGGATTTTGTTATGGGGTTACCGAGGTCGGGGGTGGACATTGTAGCATCTTTGTCGTAGTCGACCGTTTTTCCAAAATGGCTCACTTTATTCCTTGTAAGAAATGTGATGATGCACAACATGTAGCTTCTTTATTTATTTCTAATGTGTTGAAATTGCATGGTCTACCTCGAACTATTGTGAGTGATCGAGACTCTAAGTTCTTGAGTCATTTTTGAAAATGCCTATGGGGTGCCCTTGGCACCAAATTACTATTCTCGACGTCTCACCATCCTCAGATTGATAGACAGACCGAGGTAGTCAACCGAACCTTGGGAGCTTTGCTTCGAGCTATGACCAAAGGTAAGGTCGGAAACTGGGCTGATCATTTGCCCCGTGATGGAATTTTCATACAATCGAACAGTGCATCGAATGATTGGGATGACTCCGTTCGAATGTGTGCATGGTTTTGATACAGCCCAAATTGCATCGACACCTACACTTGGTCTGGGAGTCAAGGCACGGATGATATGGGCTCGGGAGACGACTTGAAGACCATGCATTGGAGCGCAATCAAAATGGAGGCAGGGCTTAAACCAGTGCAGAAAACAGGGGAGCCAAAACAGGGCAAAATAGGGTAGCACTTTTTGAGCTCACTGCCTGACGAGGAAGATCTGTTCTTCGCGATCGCAACCATGTCTGCGCGATCGCGATGAGGAGATCATTGCTCTTCGCTGTCGCACCCAATCTCGCGCGATCGCGAGCCTCTGAAGAAAGTCCCTGCGCGATCGCTATTCCCTTCACGCGATCGCGATGAAGGTTTGAGGAGCAGCGACCAGAAACTTGGCAAGTCTTGTAATGGGAAACTATAAATACCCCCTCATTCATTTATTACTTTTTAACAAACCTTGAATGTAGAATGATATATTTCTTGAGTGAATCTCAATGAAGAACCGTGAACGGGCATGATTTCACTTGGTGGATTCCAAGTTGAACATCATAACCTCTTTGATCATTCTATTTGCAAGAGCCGGGTGCCTCTTGAGGGTAGTTACATAGTATAGGTGATCCTTGACTTCACCTGGGGTGTATCGAGACGAGTTCCTCGGTGCTACTTAGGTAAACGTTTCAAGCCTCGTCTTGCTTTCTATCTCGATATCGTCTTCGATATCGCCTATCTTGTTTAGCTTCCGCATTTTCGTATCGTTTGTAGCTTCCGCGTGTTTTCCATTGCATCAGTTGGTATCAGAGCACGGCTAGGCTTCGTTCTTACGAATCCTCGTTCTTGTTCTTGTTGTTGTTATCTTTGTGTTTATTGTTCTTGTTCTTGGAAAATTGAAAAGAAGAAAAAAATTCAAAAGTTTAAAAAATTCAAAAATTAGCTACATCTTGTTGGTTGTATCGATTTTGTTGGTTTTGATTATCGGGGATTGTTTGTCTACGTATTCTCGACAACTGGTTACCAACAAAACACATTTTGGAGTTGTGAATCAAAATCTTGAAAACCAAATCTCAAAATGTGAAGATTCACAAATTTTGCTAGAACTTGTTTGATGTTATGAATTCTTGGTTGTTTGGTATCGGGGATTACTCCTTATAGTTTTTCCGTCATTTTGATACCCCCATAACATCATTTGGAGTAGCGGAATGAAAATCGAAGTTTTGAAACTTTGAAATTCTTGAAAACTTTGAAGAACTTGCTCCAAATTCTTGAAACAAGTTGGTTATTGATTGTTTGTTTGGTTGAACCATTGGGGATTGTTTACTTCAGTTGAAAACACCTTTTGGGAGCTTGAAAACTGAAAAACAAGTTGAATTGGGGTGATTTGTGTGCTAAAACTGAAGTTTACAGTCGGGGTTCTGGTTCTGGAACGTAGGCCTGCGCGATCGCGCAGAGACTCACGCGTTCGCGCCAAGTTGGAATTTTTGGCCATCGCGATCGCGCTCCTCTTCACGCGATCGCGAAGAACACCCATTTCCAGAAAAATCCTGAATTGGGACAGATTGTTCGCAAAGCTATCGTAACAGTTTCCAACCCCCAAAACTCCCATAGCATCATCAAATATGGTGAGTTTCTAGATCACTAACAAAAATTCATTCAATTCCGAGTCCGTTTAGTGACAATTCGATCTTTGAACATTTGATCGCGTCACTTCCGCTTAGTACTTTGAGGGTAACACTCCTACCTAATTAGTACTAATCCTTTGTGCGAATAGGATACTCGTGCCTAGAAGGAGAGTAGAGCTCAAAGAAGACTCGTAGTACATTTTTGGCTCAAGTGCTCACTTACAAAGCCGTTCGCCCATCGAGTTCCATCAATTCCACTCACCCCGAAGAGTATTTGGTTCTTGTAACTTGAGTGGTTATTGAGGTGGTTGTTCAACTACGAGGAAGCCTTTGAGATCAAGCTTGAGTGATAAATCACCCACCACTAAACGAGTGTACCCGAGTGACATTCAAAAGTGAGTGAGCGAGCGAGGACTTTTACTCTAACCTCTTTCTTGTCTTTGATTTATGTAGGTACATGGCCGGAGACGTGTATGATACCGTTAAGGTCCCGGTAAGCACTTTGGCCTACCTCTTGGCCGAGGTGAGATCTATAAGCTCGAGGTTTGATGCCCTCAAGGAGGAATGGACCCCGAGTGTCCAAAAGGGTACCGAAGGAGGTACTAGTGATGAAATGTTGGGCATTCCCCAACCATTGGGCATTCCCCAACAAGTGGGCACTCCCTACAACTTGGGCATTCCCCAAGGTAAAGGTGAGCAAGATGATGAGCTTAAAACGACACTCGTGGTACGGAGGAGTTTGGGTGCCATGAGTCATGCGGAGTCGGAGCATGTGCAAAGGGAGAATCTCTTCCATGCTAGGTGTCGAGTGATGGGGCAAGTGTGCTCAATGATCATTGACTCGGGAAGTTGTGCTAACATAGTGAGTGAGACCTTGATTTCCCAATTGCAATTGCCTACTATAACACATCCACATCCCTACCGCTTACAATGGTTGAGTGAGTGTGGAGAGTTGAGGGTGGTGAAGCAAGCTTTGGTTGAGTTTGGCATTGGAAACTACCGAGATAAGGTAATGTTCGATGTAGTCTCTATGCAAGCTTGCCATCTCTTGTTTGGAAGGCCATGGCAATATGATCGGAGCGTAGTACATGATGGTAGGACCAACTCTTACACGGTCTTGCATGGTTCTAGAAAGTATGTACTCAAGCCCTTAACGCCGAAGCAAGTGAGTAATGACTATAGGATTATGAGGGAGTTGAAGGAAGCCGCTAAGGCCAAGTTACCCATGATACGTGAGCCCGGAACCAACAATCTTATGGTCATGCCCTTGCAAGTTGAGAATGAAACATCATCCGGATCTACAATTGGCCTTGAGCGAAGAATGAATGAAGTGAGAGGAGGAAAAATACCCAATGGGAGTGAGGACACCTTTTGTTCTAACCATATTCTATCTTCTTCTCCTTCTATTTGTTTTGGCTTATGTGTAGGTACTCTTGGAGGCGAGCTAGTGGAGTCTCAACCGGTTGATAAGAAAGAAAGACAAGAGGATGGAGCTCGACGTTGTGAGTTTCATGAAGGAGGACTTAAACATGACATTTCAAGCGATGTGAGTGCTCACGGGAGCGACTCAAATGTAAGTGTTACCTTCCCTTCTCATGATCGTGTTAGTCCCTTGTCTTGTGGAGACTCAAAGCTAGTTGTTGCTCGTGATGCCTATATTGATCTTGCAACTAGTGAAGAGTCTAATGGTCAACTTGTGTTTGCGTGTGACCTAGTAGAGAGGAGTGAAAAGCCACATCATGATGTGAGCCCGGTATTCAAAGAACCTCTCTCTAGTGGAAGTGTGATAGTTGACCTTGCTTGTGACCCTTGTTGTGACACCCCACCCATATTTGATAAAGGGGAAGAAGAGTTATGTGACTCTACCCTTGTTGGTGTACTTAATTTTGGTGGAATTGTGTGTCGTAGTAAGGATGAGAGTAACCTTGAGGAGTCCAAATTGCATGAATTGGACAAGGTTGTCTATGATGACTCCTCGAGTGAGAGCGAAGAACCTAGCTTTGATACTTCACCTTTGCTTGACCTTGAGAATGGGATGCGTACTTTTACTAATCCTTTGTTTGAGGGCATCCTTATTGGTGGTGGTGAGTTGTATCGAGCTAGAGTTAGGAATGAGTTGGAACCTCCGTGGTGTGAGGGATTTGATCCCATAGACAACTCTTTGTTTGAAGCGAGCGAGGTAGATGATTCTTCTAGTGACCCTACCCTTGTTGGTTCGGGTTATGATGATGAAGAGGCCATTAATAATGCCTTCCTTGGGAGCTTACCTTGTGAGGGAGGTTATCTCGAGGATGAAATTGGAGGTGAGGAGGTACTTCTTAGTGTGAGTATGAGGGCTTTTAAGAAGGGGAGTGGGGTATTTGATGCTAATTGTGTATTGCACTACTTTGTCTATTCCCTCCCATATGTTAACCACATTTTGAGAATTGAGCATGCCAAAACCATTGCGCCACATTTTGAAAATATTGCCTTGAAGGTTTGGTATGTTGATCATGAGCTTAGGGGTCATCAGAACTTTGATTGCTTGATCTTGAATGTTCTATGTCCTAATGATTCCCTTGCTTGTTATGGTTGTGAGTGCTTGACACTATGGAGCCAAGAACTTGTTGTTCCCTTTGGGAACGTGAGCTTCTTGATTGGTATTGATACTTGGCTCTATAACAAGAGCGAATTTTCCACCGTGCTTGCACTCACTCTTGTTGGACCTACCTACTCGTGTAGTAGAAGGTCTTGGTGTGCTAATCTTGAACTTAGGAATCGTCGAGATTTTGATAGCATGAATTTGCATATGCCGTACTTTCTTGATCTCTTTGTTTGTTCTTGTGTTGGGTGCACTTCCTTGTTAAACCAAGTACTTTCTAGTTCCTCTGGGAACATGGACTTCTTTAGCGCTATTGATGCTTGGTTATACCATAAGAGTGTGTTTTCCCACACCGTTGGCACTAACCTACTCTTGTAGTAGGAGCTTTTATTTTTGTTTGCCTTTTGTTGTAGGTGGTGCTACCTTGGAGGAGAACGCCTTAATTTCGAGGACGAAATCTTCTCAAGAAGGGGAGGATGATATAGCCCAAATTGCATCGACACCTACACTTGGTCTGGGAGTCAAGGCACGGATGATATGGGCTCGGGAGACGACTTGAAGACCATGCATTGGAGCTCAATCAAAATGGAGGCAGGGCTGAAACCAGTGCAGAAAACAGGGGAGCCAAAATAGGGCAAAATAGGGCAGCACTTTCTGAGCTCACTGCCTGACGAGGAAGATCTGTTCTTCGCGATCGCGACCATGTCTGCGCGATCGCGATGAGGAGATCATTGCTCTTCGCTGTCGCGCCCATTCTCGCGCGATCGCGAGCCTCTGAAGAAAGTCCCTGCGCGATCGCTATTCCCTTCATGCGATCGCGATGAAGGTTTGAGGAGCAGCGACCAGAAACTTGGCAAGTCTTGTAATGGGAAACTATAAATACCCCCTCATTCATTTATTGCTTTTTAACAAACCTTGAATGTAGAATGATATATTTCTTGAGTGAATCTCAATGAAGAACCCGTGAACGGGCATGATTTCACTTGGTGGATTCCAAGTTGAACATCGTAACCTCTTTGATCATTCTATTTGCAAGAGCCGGGTGCCTCTTGAGGGTAGTTGCATAGTATAGGTGATCCTTGACTTCACCTGGGGTGTATCGAGACGAGTTCCTCGGTGCTACTTAGGTAAACGTTTCTGTAACGACCCTCAAACGGGATCCGGGACCTCGATTTGCGTGTCGACAGTCCCAAAAGCTCCGTTAGGTCATTATGACCCGTCTGTGAAATCTGAGTCGAAACGGAGTCCGTTTGATAGGTTTTCGAGAAAAGGATCCGTTTCTGAAATTCCGAAAAGGAATTTGGGGTTTCGATAGGTCGTTTTGAGTAAACGAACCCCGATGGAAAATCCGAGCACATCGTTAGGTCCGTCTCGTCATTTATGATATGTAGCAACCTTCAAAATTGAAAACGGACCTCGTTTGATAGGACTTTTGATAAAGTCCCCGTTTCGGAAGTTTAAAAGAGTTAAAAGAGGTTTCCGAGCTCGATTTGAGCAAATGAGCTCCGATGAGAGATCCGAAAGTTCCGTTAGGTTCGTATAGTCATTTGTGACTTGTAGCAACTTTCGGAATTGGATTCCGAGGTCGTTTGGTTAAATTTCGCTATTTTGGCGAAAGTCGAAAATTAAACCTTTGCCGTGGGACCCACTTTTTTGAGTTCTGGAGGTCCGAATTGAGTTCTGTCTTGACGAGCATGTCACCCAAGTATTTTATGACTTGTTTGCAAAATTTGGGATCATTCCGAGCTTTGTAGGGTCCCGTTTTTCCCCTAAAGCAGTAGAAAATCTGGTGCGACTTTTCTGTTCTGTTTCGGCGCAAACAGCCGGATAAAAGCTGATTTTCCGGTCAATCCGTAAGGAATTAGGAAAAACTCAAAACATAAAAGTTGTAGCCCTTTGAGTTGTGGTTCTAATGGCACTAGTTTCAGGTAATTTGGACATTCCTATCAAAAGTTATGATTTTTTCAAAAAAAGCTGTCACAGAGGCCAAAAAAAAAAAAACTGCTATAAAAAAGCCATTTCGGGCCATTTCGGTTCATAACTTATAAAAATCATTTGGTGAGCTCTTGAGGCAATTTTTGGGTATTTCTTGAAGACCCAATCATACTTACACTTAAGGTAAGCCCTTTCAATCCATCTTTATGTTGATTAACACAAGAATCAAAGGGTTGATTCTTGGAAATGGGTTAAAACCCTAGATTCTTGAGAATTGGGGAAAGACATCGAGCAAGGCTCGCATGTGGAATCTAAGTGTACTTTTGGACTCACGGGAGCGTGGGGAGTCCGGAAAAGTACATTTTGTAAATTTAGGGCTCGGCCCTACCCGGGGGCATTTTGGTAATTTTTACCCTAGGATGCCTATAGGCTTAAATAGCAATAATTGAGCACTCATATGTGCTATATCTTGTCTTAATAGACCTAGTGGAGAGTCCTTCGCGGTCAAGGCGAGCGGGAAAGGAGATTCTTCCCGGCATTTGAGCCCGAATTTCGAGGTAAGTGAGACTTGACCTCTATTGTGCTTGTGGACTCTTCCTTCATGCTAGTATGCTTCATGTACGCATATATATACCTAACAATGGTTAGGATTAATGATGTGAATTACTTGCTATTATTGTTTGTTATAAATAGCGAGATTGTGACTCGACCGAGGTATGTGCCGGTCTAAACGCTACGTCGAGGTAGCTTAAATTTATATCGTAGTAACGCTTCCTACGCCATGCTTAGATAGCAAGAACTTGGGACATGGCCGAGGATGTTGCCGGCATGTCATGATAAATGTCTTGCCGAGGATTTTGCCGGCTTTTGTATGATATTGGTACTTGATTTGTTCACGTGCCGGGTTGGGTAGTGCTGTCTATACGTAACCTTGGGTTGGACGACATGGGAGTAGGGATTGTACCCCCAAACTGTGGTCGGGTTAACCTTCGCCTTACGTTCAGCAAGCATAACCAACCTGGGTTACGGTGATTGTGAAATATTATCGTTATTAATATTTCTGTTATTATTTCTGTTATTGTTATTAATGTCGTGGATATTAATACTGTTAGAGGGACACTTGACAGGGGGTGTGGTGTCGCCTATACTATGAGATGTGTCACACTTGACAGGGGGTGTGGTGTGGACACTTGATCTTTGAGATGTGACATACTTGACAGGGGGTGTGGTGTGGTCACTTGATTTATTGAGATACGACGCACTTGACAGGGGGTGTGGTGCGATCGTAGACAGATTTGAGATGAGCCAACGACTACGGGTCGTTGGTCTACTTATTCATGATTGTGATAGTGACTTCGGGTCACGGTATATGGTTGATACTTAGTAGTGGTGTTGCTAGTCCATCGTAGGTCTAGGTTAGTCGGCACGGGAGTAGAGATTGGACCTCCAAACCGCCGCTGAGTTGACCTATGCCTTACGTTGGATGGGCATAATCCTTGAGACTTCTGGTTACTACTTGTGTGTATGGAATGTGTTACATCTATTTGTGATTTCACTACTTTATTGTATGATTACTATAGTATGTTGTTGCTTATGATGCATGTAGCGACTTGTCCCGCAAGGGTACCTTAGCGGGCCTGTCGGTGATCTTACTGGGCTTCGGCTCATAACTTACTCTGCTACGTGCGCAGGTCCTTCATCCAGTCAGCAGCCCGGACGTTAGCGGTTCCCGAGGCTTCTAAGACTTTTGATTTAGGTGAGCCGACCACACAGACCGTGGTGGCATACCGCCGGAGTCACTTAGAGATAGGACTCAGATTTCTTTGATGTATATTCATACTTTATTGAGTCATTCTTAGAATGCTCCAATTCTTTTGTGGATATATTCTTTTGGACTTCACACTTTTATATTTATATATCCATTTATGATCTTTTCACATTATTGTTCTTTTCCGCATCTTGTTTCATTGGTTCGCCTAGGCAAATGTTGTTTAGGTGCCATCACGAGCCCTTGGAAATTGGGTCGTGACAGTTTGGTATCAGAGCCCTAGGTTCTAATTCGAGTCCTAGGAGTCTTGGAGCAGTGTCTGAGTAGAGTCTTGCTTATGGGTATGTTGTCGACCATACTTATGAACGAGAGGCTACAAGGGCATGTTAGGAAATGTTTTCCCTTCGTTTCATCTCTATTCGTGCTGAGTAGCTTATATAGGTGCTGACCCTTTTTCGTGTATTGTATCAGATGGCGAGGACGCGAGCATCCTCAGCCAGGAGGGCTGCATCTTCTACACCCGCATCTGCGGGAGAGCCATCAGAACCTACGCAGCCGCCAGCTGCTAAGAAGACTCGGGCAGGTCGCCCGTCAACCACTAGGCAGGACACAGCTATCCCTGCGGTGTCCGCAGCGACTCTGTCAGCATCTATTCCCCCTGTGCCTACTGTTGTGCCAGGCACCGTTGTGATCTCTTCAGAGGAGTATATGAGACTGATGGCCTTGTCTAGCCATCAGGTCCCTGTCAGAGATGATGTTGCAGCTCCTGTTTCGGCTCCTCAGCCGACCACACCTGTTATGAGCACGCCTACTTCTGAGGCTGCTCCTGATCATACTGCCCAGCCTTCTGCTTCTGCTCTTCAGGCAGGTCCTGTTATTTCTACTCCTCCTATGGGCACTGAGGAGGTTGCCAGGAGGATAGGGTCATTCATGAAGCTTCAGCCTCCAGAGTTCGACGGTACCTCAGCTACATGTACTGCCCAGAGGTACATTCAGAAGTGTGAGAAGATTTTGACAGTTCTTGGTACTAGAGACACCTTAGGGGTGCAGTGTGCTTCTTTCAGATTATCGGGAGATGCGGAGACATGGTGGGTCTCCATGATGCGGCAGAGGTCTAGTGACCTCCCTCCTTTGTCTTGGGCTGAGTTCGTGTCTATGTTCATGAGCAGGTTCGTGCCCCAGAGTCAGCACGATGCTCAGAGGCACGAGTTTGAGGGGTTGAGGCAGGGAAACCTGTCTGTTTCAGAGTATGACACCAGGTTCTTGTGGTTGTCTCAGTTTGCGCCGGCTATGGTGGCTCTGGAGAGGGACAAGGTCCTCCGGTTTGTTGAGGGTCTTCATCCCCGCTTGCAGGTAGCTGTTGCCCCTGATATGGGCAACAAGTCATATTTTGAGATAGTTGATGTGGCGCGGCGGATGGAGGATATCTTCGCCAGGGCTGACGCGGAGAGGGCGGCCAAGAGGTCGCGTCAGTCTGGTGGGTATAGTGGATCCGCTCAGAGGGGTCAGGGTCATCAGGGCCGTTCTCAGTCTAGGCCCCAGGCTGCTGCTTTGCCTGCCCAGGATTTTTCTTCAGAGACCCCGAGGCCTCAGTCATCCCAGAGGCGGGGTGGCTCTTCGCAGTCTGGTCCGCCGCAGTGCGGGAGGTGCCATCAGAGGCATCATGGGAGGTGTTCGTCTGGAGGTGGTCGTGGCAGAGGTGGTAGAGGCGGTAGAGGAGGTAGAGGTGATGGATGTTTTGAGTGTGGGTCTCCAGAGCACTATGTCAGGAGTTGCCCTTATGTTTCATCAGGTCGCCAGGGATCCGCAGCTATGGTACCATCTGGTCCTCAGGCCGCCAGGCCCGTTTCTCAGATTCCTCCTAGACAGCAGTCTCAGAGAGCTCCGGGTTCAGGAGGCTCGGCGCAGGTCTATGCTATGACTCGTCAGGATGCTGAGGCATCCAATGATGTCATCACAGGTATTATTTCTGTCTGTGGCCGCGATGCTTATGCTCTTATTGATCCGGGGTCTACCTATTCGTATGTGTCGCCAGGATTTGCCCCTTGCTTGGGCAGGGATCTGGTCTTCTTAGATGATCCCTTTATGGTTGCCACCCCTGTCGGGTCTTCTATATGTGTAGATAGGGGTTATCAGCAGTGTATGATCTCCATCTGTGGTGTAGAGTCCTTAGTGGACCTGATGCTGCTCGATATGTCTGATTTCGATGTCATTATGGGCATGGATTGGCTGGCTTCCTGTCATGCGACTTTGGATTGCCATGCCAAGTCCGTGACGATCGGGGCAGAGGGTGAGTCTCGGGTTGTATGGAGAGGTTCCAGGCCTTCTCCGAAGAGTAGGATCATTTCTTTCTTGGAGGCGCAGAGGATGATATCTAGTGGGTGCGAGGGATATATTGCTTCAGTTCGGGATGTCCGGGCAGAGGAGTTATCCCTTGATAGAGTTCCGGTTGTTTGTGAGTATCCAGATGTGTTTCCTGATGATTTGCCGGGTTTGCCGCCTATGCGGGAGATAGAGTTTTGCATTGATCTATTGCCAGGCACTCAGCCAAAATCTATTCCCCCGTATCGTATGGCTCCTGTTGAGTTAAGGGAGCTGAAGGAGCAGATTCAGGATTTGCTCGATAAGGGCTTCATTAGGCCCAGTGTGTCTCCATGGGGTGCCCCAGTATTATTTGTGAAGAAGAAGGATGGCTCTATGCGGATGTGTATTGATTACCGGCAGCTGAATAAGGTTACTATCAAGAATAGGTATCCTTTGCCGCGTATTGATGATTTGTTTGATCAACTTCAGGGTGCTACCTTTTTCTCGAAGATTGATTTGAGGTCGGGGTATCATCAGTTGAGGATTCGGTCCGAGGACGTTTCCAAGACTGCTTTTCGTACCCGATATGGCCACTATGAGTTTCTGGTGATGTCTTTCGGGCTTACGAATGCCCCAGCTGCTTTCATGGATCTGATGAACCGAGTGTTCAAGGCCTACCTTGACTCCTTCGTCATTGTGTTTATCGATGATATCTTGGTTTATTCGAGGAGCAGGGAGGAGCATGAGCAGCATTTGAGAGTTGTTCTTCGGACTCTGAGGGATCAGCAGTTGTATGCCAAATTCTCCAAGTGTGAATTTTGGCTCAGTTCTGTATCTTTCCTAGGTCACGTGGTGACCAAGGATGGGGTGTGTGTTGATCCGAAGAAGATAGAGGCCGTTCAGAGTTGGCCTAGGCCTACTTCTCCTACAGAGATTCGGAGTTTCTTAGGCTTGGCAGGTTATTATCGGCGGTTCGTCGAGGGGTTTTCTTCTATTTCAGCACCTCTGACGAAGTTGACCCAGAAGAATGTTCCTTTCCTGTGGTCCGATGCCTGTGAGTCTAGTTTTTAGAAGCTTAAGACTCTGTTGACTTCAGCGCCAGTGTTGGCCTTGCCTAGTGGATCCGGGGGATTCACCGTATATTGTGATGCTTCGGGTGTGGGCCTGGGTAGCGTTCTGATGCAGGAGGGTAAGGTGATAGCTTGTGCCTCGAGACAGCTGAAGGTCCATGAGAAGAATTATCCTGTCCATGATTTGGAGCTGTTAGCTGTCGTGTTTGCACTGAAGTTGTGGAGGCACTATCTTTATGGCGAGCCATGTGAGATATTCACTGATCATAAGAGTCTCCAGTACTTGTTCACTCAGAAGGACTTGAACGGGAGACAGCGCCGCTGGTTAGAGCTGCTGAAGGATTATGATCTTTCTATCCGGTATCATCCCGGAAAGGCTAATGTTGTAGCCGATGCCTTGAGTAGGAAGTCCATGGGTAGCCTCGCCTATCTTGATGCTGATATGAGGCCGTTGGCCCGTGAGTTGCAGGCTTTGTCCATTAGTGGGGTTCGGTTTGATGATTCTGTTCCAGGCCGGGTGCTTGCATATGTGGGGTCTCAGTCGTCTTTAGCTTCCCAGATTCGGGAAAGGCATTTCGAGGATCCTTATCTGAGAGATCTCCGGGACAGGGTCCTGAGTGGGGGAGTGTCCCCGTTCGTGATTGGTGATGATGGTGCTTTGCAGCTTAACGGCCGGGTATGTGTTCCAGCCATTGTGGAGCTGAGGCAGATGATTTTGGCAGAGGCTCACAGTTCGAGATATTCCATTCATCCGGGTACTGCGAAGATGTATCATGATCTTCGAGAGCTGTATTGGTGGAAAGGGATGAAGAGGGATGTTGCTGATTATGTATCTCGGTGTTTGAATTGCCAGCAGGTGAAGTATGAGCACCGGAGGCCAGCCGGGGTGACCCAGTCTATGCCCATTCCCGAGTGGAAGTGGGAGCAGATCACTATGGATTTCGTAGTTGGTTTGCCGCTGACCGTGGGTAAGCATGATTCGGTGTGGGTAGTAGTTGATCGACTGACGAAGTCGGCTCACTTCATTCCAGTGAGAACTACTTATACCTCGGAGCGTCTGGCTCGTATCTTCATTGAGCAGATTGTGAAATTGCATGGTGCTCCTGTTTCTATCATTTCTGACCGAGGTGCTCAATTCACAGCTCAGTTTTGGAGATCTTTTCAGAGAGAGCCGGGTACTCGGGTCGATCTCAGCACTGCATTTCACCCGCAGACTGATGGCCAGACTGAGCGGACCATTCAGATCCTCGAGGATATGTTGAGGGCGTGTGCTATTGATTTTGGAGGCCATTGGGATAGCCATTTGCCACTAGCAGAGTTTGCGTATAATAATAGCTATCAGGCTTCTATCCAGATGGCTCCGTTTGAGGCATTGTATGGTCGGAGATGTCGCTCGCCTATCGGTTGGTTCGAGTCTGGTGAGGTCCAGGTGTTGGGGCCCGATTTGGTGCAGCAGACCTTAGATAAGGTCCGGGTTATTCAGGATCGACTCCGCACGGCTCAGAGCCGGCAGATATCGTATGCAGATCGGAGGCGGAGAGATCTTGAGTTCATGGTTGGGGACCGGGTATTCCTCAGAGTGTCGCCCATGAAGGGTGTTATGAGATTTGGGAAGAAAGGCAAGCTCAGTCCTAGGTTCATTGGGCCTTTTGAGATATTGGAGCGCGTTGGCGCCGTTGCTTATAGACTGGCTTTGCCTCCCTCTCTGTCTGTTCATCCGGTGTTCCATGTGTCCATGCTCCGGAAGTATGTTCACGATCTATCTCATGTGATCGACATGGCTTCCGTGGAGGTAGATGGCGACTTAGCTTATTCGGAGGAGCCTATTGCTATTGTGGCTAGAGAGGTCCGTAAGATGAGATCGAAGGTGATCCCGCTTGTGAGAGTTCAGTGGGGGCATCACTCCATTGCCGAGGCCACTTGGGAGCTTGAGTCCGAGATGCGTGAGAGGCATCCGCGCTTGTTCGATGATTCAGGTATGAAATCCTTATATTTTCTAAGCCTGAATTTGCATTTTTAAGTTTTATTGATTTCGGGTGGTACCGAGGGGTCCTCGAAATCCGTGCCAGCTCCGTGGCTAGTGTGTGGATCCTACCTTAGACTTAGGCTCGTTCGAGGACGACCGAGAGTCTAAGTGGGGGAGAATGTAACGACCCTCAAATAGTCGTTACGGGATCCGGGACCTCGATTTACGTGTCGACAGTCCCAAAAGTTCCGTTAGGTCATTTATGACCCGTCTGTGAAATCTGAGTCGAAACGGAGTCCGTTTGATAGGTTTTCGAGAAAAGGATCCGTTTATGAAATTCCGGAAAGGAATTTGGGGTTTCGATAGGTCGTTTTGAGTAAACGAACCCCGATGGAAAATCCGAGCACACCGTTAGGTCCGTCTCGTCATTTATGATATGTAGCAACCTTCAAAATTGAAAACGGATCTCGTTTGATAGGACTTTTTTTGATAAAGTCCCCGTTTCGAAAGTTTAAAAGAGTTAAAAGAGGTTTCCGAGCTCGATTTGAGCAAATGAGCTCCGATGAGAGATCCAAAAGTTCCGTTAGGTTCGTATAGTCATTTGTGACTTGTAGCAACTTTCGGAATTGGATTCCGAGGTCGTTTGGTTAAATTTCGCTATTTTGGCGAAAGTCGAAAATTGAACCTTTGCCGTGGGATCCACTTTTTGAGTTCTGGAGGTCCGAATTGAGTTCCGTCTTGACGGGCATGTCACCCAAGTATTTTATGACTTGTGTGCAAAATTTGGGATCATTCCGAGCTTCGTAGGGTCCCATTTTTCCCCTAAAACAGTAGAAAAATCTGGTGCGACTTTTCTGTTCTGTTATGGCGCAAACAGCCGGATAAAAGCTGATTTTCCGGCCAATCCGTAAGGAATTAGGAAAAACTCAAAACATGAAAGTTGGAGCCCTTTGAGTTGTGGTTCTAATGGACATTCCTATCAAAAGTTATGATTTTTTCAAAAGAAGCTGTCACAGAGGCAAAAAAAAAAAAAAAACTGCTATAAAAAGGCCATTTCGGGCCATAACTTATAAAAATCATTTGGTGAGCTCTTGAGGCGATTTTTGGGTATTTCTTGAAGACCCAATCATACTTACACTTAAGTTAAGCCCTTTCAATCCATCTTTATGTTGATTAACACAAGAATCAAAGGGTTGATTCTTGGAAATGGGTTAGAACCCTAGATTCTTAAGAATTGGGGAAAGACATCGAGCAAGGCTCGCATGTGGAATCTAAGTGTACTTTTGGACTCACGGGAGCGTGGGGAGTCCGGAAAAGTACATTTTGTAAATTTAGGGCTCGGCCCTACCCGGGGGCATTTTGGTAATTTTTACCCTAGGATGCCTATAGGCTTAAATAGCTATAATTGAGCACTCATATGTGCTATATCTTGTCTTAATAGACCTAGTGGAGAGTCCTTCGCGGACAAGGCGAGCGGGAAAGGAGATTCTTCCCGGCATTTGAGCCCGAATTTCGAGGTAAGTGAGACTTGACCTCTATTGTGCTTGTGGACTCTTCCTTCATGCTAGTATGCTTCATGTACGCATATATATACCTAACAATGGTTAGGATTAATGATGTGAATTACTTGCTATTATTGTTTGTTATAAATAGCGAGATTGTGACTCGACCGAGGTATGTGCCGGTCTAAACGCTACGTCGAGGTAGCTTAAATTTATATCGTAGTAATGCTTGCTACGCCATGCTTAGATAGCAAGAACTTGGGACATGGCCGAGGATGTTGCCGGCATGTCATGATAAATGTCTTGCCGAGGATTTTGCCGGCTTTTGTATGATATTGGTACTTGATTTGTTCACGTGCCGGGTTGGGTAGTGCTGTCTATACGTAACCTTGGGTTGGACGACATGGGAGTAGGGATTGTACCCCCAAACTGTGGTCGGATTAACCTTCGCCTTACGTTCAGCTAGCATAACCAACCTGGTTACGGTGATTGTGAAATATTATCGTTATTAATATTTCTGTTATTATTTCTGTTATTGTTATTAATGTCGTGGATATTAATACTGTTAGAGGGACACTTGACAGGGGGTGTGGTGTCGCCCATATTATGAGATGTGTCACACTTGACAGGGGTGTGGTGTGGACACTTGATCTTTGAGATGTGACACACTTGACAGGGGGTGTGGTGTGGTCACTTGATTTATTGAGATATGACGCACTTGATAGGGGGTGTGGTGCGATCGTAGACAGATTTGAGATGAGCCAACGACTACGGGTCGTTGGTCTACTTATTCATGATTGTGATAGTGACTTCGGGTCACGGTATATGGTTGATACTTAGTAGTGGCGTTGCTAGTCCATCGTAGGTCTAGGTTAGTCGGCACGGGAGTAGAGATTGGACCTCCAAACCACCGCTGAGTTGACCTATGCCTTACGTTGGATGGGCATAATCCTTGAGACTTCTGGTTACTACTTGTGTGTATGGAATGTGTTACATCTATTTGTGATTTCACTACTTTATTGTATGATTACTATAGTATGTTGTTGCTTATGATGCATGTAGCGACTTGTCCCGCAAGGGTACCTTAGCGGGCCTGTCGGTGATCTTACTGGGCTTCGGCTCATAACTTACTCTGCTACGTGCGCAGGTCCTTCATCCAGTCAGCAGCCCGGACGTTAGCGGTTCCCGAGGCTTCTGAGACTTTTGATTGAGGTGAGCCGACCACACAGACCGTGGTGGCATACCGCCGGAGTCACTTAGAGATAGGACTCAGATTTCTTTGATGTATATTCATACTTTATTGAGTCACTCTTAGAATGCTCCAATTCTTTTGTGGATATATTCTTTTGGACTTCACACTTTTATATTTATATATCCATTTATGATCTTTTCACATTATTGTTCTTTCCGCATCTTGTTTCATTGGTTCGCCTAGGCAAATGTTGTTTAGGTGCCATCACGAGCCCTTGGAAATTGGGTCGTGACAGTAGGGTCAAAATAGACATAACACACTAGGGATTCTCGTCCTTCAGCAAATGGGGCGGAGCGCCCGCAATTTGTGCAATTTTGAGCAGTGGGGTTGGCTGGGCAGTGCGCCTGGTTGTGGGGCGGAGCGCTTGGCCCCCTTGCTCTCTGGGCGGGGCGCCTAAGGTGCAGGCGGAGCGCCTGGTTCACTGGGCTGCTCCTCTTGCGCTTTGAGCACCCGGAATGGCTTCCATTCGCTTCCTTCTTCTAGGCCCTTCCTCACCAAGTGTAGGTGCAGTCCTTGGATCTCCTTAGCTTGGCTCTGTGTGAAGGGTCTCGTGGGGGTTTGGTTCTTATCACAAATCAAAGATTAAATGTGAATAGTTAGTGAATACATCCCGCCGCCTTAGGATTTACAGTCTCCTAGTTAGAATTTCGTATATACCACCGCCTTGAGTTTAAAGGCCCATAGCCTATATAAGTCTTTGTATTTTATCATAATAAGGACTGGGCAAATCTCTACCCCTCCTTACACTGTATTGTACATCAAGCAATTCACACCAAATCCGACTATACTCAAGGAATAATATTACTTGCTTTCTTGTTCATTACTTTTTCTCTCTATTTACTTACTTTTCCTATCGTGTTTACTGTGTTGCTTGTGACCCTCTTATAAATTCAATTATTTAACCTAGACATCCAATTTTAGGCATAAACAGTTTGACGCCCACCGTGGGGCCCACGCAATTGTAGGTATTCTACGAAGAAAAAGGGACAATCATGTCAGACGACGATGGTAACATCTCAAAGAACACTACCAACGCAGTAGACGAGTCCACACAGGATCCTAGCGATCCAAGAGTGCAGCCGAAGGATCCTGCCAAAGAGCTAGCCCATGTAGCCAGCGACGACGAAGGCGATCAACTACGCAAAGGTAATTCTGAGGTTAGAGGTTTCCTTGTTGATCTCATCAAAACCCTGTCAGAAAGGGTAGAGCAGAACTCGGTGACTCAAAAGTTAGGAGCAATGTTTGCCGGATCATCTCAGAGGTCAGCATCCTCGCGAGGACCAGCGCCTGCAAACGAGTCACTGGCATCCATCCCTAATCGGAGGCTCAATACGGATGCCACCCCTGGAAGTTATACTATAGTCATAATCAAGACCTCAAAGGAACACCTCTCATTCAGGACATTCTAAATGAGATGAAGGCCATCTACGATCGGATCGGTAGCGTACCGGGTGCTCCACCTCAGGTTATCACCGTAGATTAGTAGAAGTTTAAGCATGCATACAAAGCAAGCGCTGCACCAATCTGCGTACCAAAGCACTTCCACCTGCCGGATAACCTAAAGTGTGACGGGACGACCGATCCGAATGAACATATTCATGCGTACTATACAGCCGTCAAAAGCAACGAAATCTCTGAGGAAGAAATTCAATATGCGCTGGTGAAGTGGTTCGGCTTGACCTTGACTAAAGGTATCCTTGCTTGGTATACTTAGTTACCGATGGGTTCCATCGAATCATTCAACTAGATGCAGGATCTGTTAAAGAAAGCGCATTTTGGCGGCCATAAGCGGGAGAATTTCACAGAGGATATCTTCGAGATTCAGCAACGGGACGACGAGTTGCTGAAAGATTACCTAGAAATATTTTAGAGGGAATGCATGGAGCTTCCTCCAGTTCCCGACAATATTTTTTTGTAGTAGCTTTTGGCAAGAGTCTGAACTCTAGAGGATCATTGATGACTCGAGAGTTACCATAGAGTCTTACTCAATACCCGGTGACAATGGTGACAACATGGAAGGCTTTTCATCAGAGATACACCGAGAAGCTATGCTTGGAGCCTGAACAATCCTCCGCCCTTGTTGTAGAAGCTCGCCCAATTACCGAGGACGTCATCTGTTAAGGGCAGAAATAGGGATATGCTGAAGAACCCTGAGTTGGAGACAAAGGAAAGCGGAGTAGGAGAGATTACTGAGATGACTTCCCTAGGCCGCAATTTGTGCAATTTTGAGCAGTGGGGTTGGCTGGGCAGTGCGCCTGGTTGTGGGGCGGAGCGCTTGGCCCCCTTGCTCTCTGGGCGGGGCGCCTAAGGTGCAGGCGGAGCGCCTGGTTCACTGGGCTGCTCCTCTTGCGCTTTGAGCACCCGGAATGGCTTCCAATCGCTTCCTTCTTCTAGGCCCTTCCTCACCAAGTGTAGGTGCACTCCTTGGATCTCCTTAGCTTGGCTCTGTGTGAAGGGTCTCGTGGGGGTTTGGTTCATATCACAAATCAAAGATTAAATGTGAATAGTTAGTGAATACATCCCGCCGCCTTAGGATTTACAGTCTCCTAGTTAGAATTTCGTATATACCACCGCCTTGAGTTTAAAGGCCCATAGCCTATATAAGTCTTTGTATTTTATCATAATAAGGACTGGGCAAATCTCTACCCCTCCTTACACTGTATTGTACATCAAGCAATTCACACCAAATCCGACTATACTCAAGGAATAATATTACTTGCTTTCTTGTTCATTACTTTTTCTCTCTATTTACTTACTTTTCCTATCGTGTTTACTGTGTAGCTTGTGACCCTCTTATAAATTCAATTATTTAACCTAGACATCCAATTTTAGGCATAAACAGTTTGACGCCCACCGTGGGGCCCACGCAATTGTAGGTATTCTACGAAGAAAAAAGGGACAATCATGTCAGACGACGATGGTAACATCTCAAAGAACACTACCAACGCAGTAGACGAGTCCACACAGGATCCTAGCGATCCAAGAGTGCAGCCGAAGGATCCTGCCAAAGAGTTAGCCCATGTAGCCAGCGACGACGAAGGCGATCAACTACGCAAAGGTAATTCTGAGGTTAGAGGTTTCCTTGTTGATCTCATCAAAACCCTGTCAGAAAGGGTAGAGCAGAACTCGGTGACTCAAAAGTTAGGAGCAATGTTTGCCGGATCATCTCAGAGGTCAGCATCCTCGAGAGGACCAGCGCCTGCAAACGAGTCACTGGCATCCATCCCTAATCGGAGGCTCAATACGGATGCCACCCCTGGAAGTTATACTATAGTCATAATCAAGACCTCAAAGGAACACCTCTCATTCAGGACATTCTAAATGAGATGAAGGCCATCTACGATCGGATCGGTAGCGTACCGGGTGCTCCACCTCAGGTTATCACCGTAGATTAGTAGAAGTTTAAGCATGCATACAAAGCAAGCGCTGCACCAATCTGCGTACCAAAGCACTTCCACCTGCCGGATAACCTAAAGTATGACGGGACGACCGATCCGAATGAACATATTCATGCGTACTATACAGCCGTCAAAAGCAACGAAATCTCTGAGGAAGAAATTCAATATGCGCTGGTGAAGTGGTTCGGCTTGACCTTGACTAAAGGTATCCTTGCTTGGTATACTTAGTTACCGATGGGTTCCATCGAATCATTCAACTAGATGCAGGATCTGTTAAAGAAAGCGCATTTTGGCGGCCATAAGCGGGAGAATTTCACAGAGGATATCTTCGAGATTCAGCAACGGGACGACGAGTTGCTGAAAGATTACCTAGAAAGATTTTAGAGGGAATGCATGGAGCTTCCTCCAGTTCCCGACAATATTTTTGTAGTAGCTTTTGGCAAGAGTCTGAACTCTAGAGGATCATTGACAACTCGAGAGTTACCATAGAGTCTTACTCAATACCCGGTGACAATGGTGACAACATGGAAGGCTTTTCATCAGAGATACACCGAGAAGCTATGCTTGGAGCCTGAACAATCCTCTGCCCTTGTTGTAGAAGCTCACCCAATTACCGAGGACGTCATCTGTCAAGGGCAGAAATAGGGATATGCTGAAGAACCCTGAGTTGGAGACAAAGGAAAGCGGAGTAGGAGAGATTACTGAGATGACTTCCCTAGGCCGGTTGAAAAATAGGAGGACAACAAGAAGGCTCCGGCGCCACCTCACAAGGGGTCTCTCAGCATAGACTAGGTACCTGATAGGTTTGAAGAATTGGGACTACGCATCAATGGCGTGGAGTTCGTGAGGGATCACATGAAGGACGTCCAAGTGCGTTGACCCAGCAACATGAGGGTCGAACCAGGCAGAAGAAACAAAAAGCTTTACTACGACTTTTATAGGGGTCACGGACATGAGACTGCTGGTTGCAGGGCCTTGATCCTGGAAGTTATGAGTCTGCTCAACAAAGGCTATTTGAAGGACTTACTGCTGCAAGCTAATTCGTGGAAGAAGCTTAGCAACCGAAGAAAAAGCAGAAATCAAGAAAACAAAGGTAGAAGCAAGACGAATATTAACTTCGTTGGAATGATTCCGAGGAACTAGTCTCGGACCAAACAATGGAAAGAAAAAGATGCACCTAGTGCCAAGCAACAATCCTCAAGAAGAACTGATGCTTCTTGCAAATTGAATGACCAAAGAAGAAGTTTTTCAAACGGGTATACCGAATGACCCAAGTTCTTATAAATTCTCACGACGGGGTTCGGCTCTCATCGGAGTCTCAATAACAGCAGCTATGTTCAATATTCATAAACAACTAACTGTCAAATGAACTAAGCTAAGGGGTTTATATAGATAGCCCCAAGGGTACTTAGGTAAATACAGTCACAAGCGACCAGTAGAGAAGGCCACGCAGGGCTGAAGTAATTCATGTGCTCGGCTATATTGACTTTGGTGCTTGGTTGCTCAGCTCGGCATATTTGACATCGGACACTCACTTGCCTTCAGGCACAATTATAGCCCTTCAGTCAATCAGTGCTCGGCGTCAAGGTTGAGTGTTTGGTCACTTCCTTCTTCGGGCTCGAGCTTACAGATATAGCCTTCGTATCTTATGCTCGGTCACTCAGCATCCGAACAAGCACTTTCTCCCGACCACGCCAACTAAATGTGCACATCGTGCAAGAGCTTGGCTTGGCTTTGTGTCACTGGCCTCGATTGGTTGAATATTTGATCGGCACGGCTGCAGGCTGCATCATCCTCCCCTTATTGAGAAGATTTCGTCCTCGAAATCCAGCTCTCTTCAGTCTCCGATGCTTGGCCTACAACACAAAGATTTAAGTCAGCAACACTAAAGGTATAGGACACGTTATACTCACCGGGGAGGTCGATCGCATAAGCACTGCTGTTGATGTTGCTCAATACTTGAAACAAACCATCCCCTCGAGGAGCCAACTTCTCTTTCCTTTGGTTCGGGAATCTTTCCTTTTTGAAGTGAACCCAAACCCAATCTCCTTTCTTCAATTCCAGCTTCTGACGCCCCTTGTTTTTCTTGGATGCTACCTTGGCATAAGTTTCCTCAAGATTTTTTTTCACTTTGGCATGTAGCTCGAGCAAAGCCGTATCTCGGCGAGTACCTTCAAAATCAATAACAGCATCTCAAGGCAATGGGGTTAAATCAAGTAGAATCAAAGGGTTAAAACCTGATGCAATGGAAAACACGCGGAAGCTACAAACGATACGAAAATGCAGAAGCTAAACAAGATAGGCGATATCGAAGACGATATCGAGATAGAAAGCAAGACGAGGCTTGAAACTGTCACGACCCAATTTCCAAGGGCTCGTGATGGCACCTAAACAACATTTGCCTAGGCGAACCAATGAAACAAGATGCGGAAAAGAACAATAATGTGAAAAGATCATAAATGGATATATAAATATAAAAGTGTGAAGTCCAAAAGAATATATCCACAAAAGAATTGGAGCATTCTAAGAGTGACTCAATAAAGTATGAATATACATCAAAGAAATCTGAGTCCTATCTCTAA
This sequence comes from Petunia x hybrida, assembly GCA_037355625.1. Taxonomy (NCBI): domain Eukaryota; kingdom Viridiplantae; phylum Streptophyta; class Magnoliopsida; order Solanales; family Solanaceae; genus Petunia; species Petunia x hybrida. The sequence goes on along the minus strand of JBBBVM010001183.1, from coordinate 107,550 downwards.
GTGACTCCGGCGGTATGCCACCACGGTCTGTGTGGTCGGCTCACCTCAATCAAAAGTCTCAGAAGCCTCGGGAACCGCTAACGTCCGGGCTGCTGACTGGATGAAGGACCTGCGCACGTAGCAGAGTAAGTTATGAGCCGAAGCCCAGTAAGATCACCGACAGGCCCGCTAAGGTACCCTTGCGGGACAAGTCGCTACATGCATCATAAGCAACAACATACTATAGTAATCATACAATAAAGTAGTGAAATCACAAATAGATGTAACACATTCCATACACACAAGTAGTAACCAGAAGTCTCAAGGATTATGCCCATCCAACGTAAGGCATAGGTCAACTCAGCGGCGGTTTGGAGGTCCAATCTCTACTCCCGTGCCGACTAACCTAGACCTACGATGGACTAGCAACACCACTACTAAGTATCAACCATATACCGTGACCCGAAGTCACTATCACAATCATGAATAAGTAGACCAACGACCCGTAGTCGTTGGCTCATCTCAAATCTGTCTACGATCGCACCACACCCCCTGTCAAGTGCGTCGTATCTCAATAAATCAAGTGACCACACCACACCCCCTGTCAAGTGTGTCACATCTCAAAGATCAAGTGTCCACACCACACCCCCTGTCAAGTGTGACACATCTCATAGTATAGGCGACACCACACCCCCTGTCAAGTGTCCCTCTAACAGTATTAATATCCACTACATTAATAACAATAACAGAAATAATAACAGAAATATTAATAACGATAATATTTCACAATCACCGTAACCCAGGTTGGTTATGCTTGCTGAACGTAAGGCGAAGGTTAACCCGACCACAGTTTGGGGGTACAATCCCTACTCTCATGTCGTCCAACCCAAGGTTACGTATAGACAGCACTACCCAACCCGGCACGTAAACAAATCAAGTACCAATATCATACAAAAGCCGGCAAAATCCTCGGCAAGACATTTATCATGACATGCCGGCAACATCCTCAGCCATGTCCCAAGTTCTTGCTATCTAAGCATGGCGTAGGAAGCGTTACTACGATATAAATTTAAGCTACCTCGACGTAGCGTTTAGACCGGCACATACCTCGGTCGAGTCACAATCTCGCTATTTATAACAAACAATAATAGCAAGTAATTCACATCATTAATCCTAACCATTGTTAGGTATATATATGCGTACATGAAGCATACTAGCATGAAGGAAGAGTCCACAAGCACAATAGAGGTCAAGTCTCACTTACCTCGAAATTCGGGCTCAAATGCCGGGAAGAATCTCCTTTCCCGCTCGCCTTGACCGCGAAGGACTCTCCACTATGTCTATTAAGACAAGATATAGCACATATGAGTGCTCAATTATAGCTATTTAAGCCTATAGGCATCCTAGGGTAAAAATTACCAAAATGCCCCCGGGTAGGGCCGAGCCCTAAATTTACAAAATGTACTTTTCCGGACTCCCCACGCTCCCATGAGTCCAAAAGTACACTTAGATTCCACATGCGAGCCTTGCTCGATGTCTTTTCCCAATTCTTAAGAATCTAGGGTTCTAACCCATTTCCAAGAATCAACCCTTTGATTCTTGTGTTAATCAACATAAAGATGGATTGAAAGGGCTTACCTTAAGTGTAAGTATTATTGGGTATTCAAGAAATACCCAAAAATCGCCTCAAGAGCTCACCAAATGATTTTTATAAGTTATGAACCGAAATGGCCCGAAATGGCCTTTTTATAGCAGTTTTTTTTTTTTGGCCTCTGTGACAGCTTCTTTTGAAAAAATCATAACTTCTTATAGAAATGTCCAAATGACCTGAAACCGGTGCCATTAGAACCACAACTCAAAGAGCTACAACTTTCGTGTTTTGAGTTTTTCCTAATTCCTTACGGATTGGCCGGAAAATCAGCTTTAATCCGGCTGTTTGCGCCAAAACAGAACAGAAAGGTTCAATTTTCGACTTTCGCCAAAATAGCGAAATTTAACCAAACGACCTCGGAATCCAATTCCGAAAGTTGCTACAAGTCACAAATGACTATACGAACCTAACGGAACTTTCGGATCTCTCATCGGAGCTCATTTGCTCAAATCGAGCTCGGAAACCTCTTTTAACTCTTTTAAACTTCCGAAACGGGGACTTTATCAAAAGTCCTATCAAACGAGGTCCGTTTTCAATTTTGAAGGTTGCTACATATCATAAATGACGAGACGGACCTAACGGTGCGCTCGGATTTTTCATCGGGGTTCGTTTACTCAAAACGACCTATCGAAACCCCAAATTCCTTTCCGGAATTTCATAAACGGATCCTTTTCTCGAAAACCTATCAAACGGACTCCGTTTCGACTCAGATTTCACAGACGGGTCATAAATGACCTAACGGAACTTTTGGGACTGTCGACACGCAAATTTAGGTCCCGGATCCCGTAACGACTATTTGAGGGTCGTTACATTCTCCCCCACTTAGACTCTTGGCCGTCCTCGGACGAGCCTAAGTCTAAGGTAGGATCCACACACTAGCCACGGAGCTGGCACGGATTTCGAGGACCCCTCGGTACCACCCGAAATCAATAAAACTTAAAAATGCAAATTCAGGCTTAGAAAATACAAGGATTTCATACCTGAATCATCGAACAAGCGCGGATGCCTCTCACGCATCTCGGACTCAAGCTCCCAAGTGGCCTCGGCAATGGAGTGATGCCCCCACTGAACTCTCACAAGCGGGATCACCTTCGATCTCATCTTACGGACCTCTCTAGCCACAATAGCAATAGGCTCCTCCGAATAAGCTAAGTCGCCATCTACCTCCACGGAAGCCATGTCGATCACATGAGATAGATCGTGAACATACTTCCGGAGCATGGACACATGGAACACCGGATGAACAGACAGAGAGGGAGGCAAAGCCAGTCTATAAGCAACGGCGCCAACGCGCTCCAATATCTCAAAAGGCCCAATGAACCTAGGACTGAGCTTGCCTTTCTTCCCAAATCTCATAACACCCTTCATGGGCGACACTCTGAGGAATACCCGGTCCCCAACCATGAACTCAAGATCTCTCCGCCTCTGATCTGCATACGATATCTGCCGGCTCTGAGCCGTGCGGAGTCGATCCTGAATAACCCGGACCTTATCTAAGGTCTGCTGCACCAAATCGGGCCCCAACACCTGGACCTCACCAGACTCGAACCAACCGATAGGCGAGCGACATCTCCGACCATACAATGCCTCAAACGGAGCCATCTGGATAGAAGCCTGATAGCTATTATTATACGCAAACTCTGCTAGCGGTAAATGGCTATCCCAGTGGCCTCCAAAATCAATAGCACACGCCCTCAACATATCCTCGAGGATCTGAATGGTCCGCTCAGACTGACCATCAGTCTGCGGGTGAAATGCAGTGCTGAGATCGACCCGAGTACCCAGCTCTCTCTGAAAAGATCTCCAAAACTGAGCTGTGAACTGAGCACCTCGGTCAGAAATGATAGAAACAGGAGCACCATGCAATCTCACAATCTGCTCAATGAAGATACGAGCCAGACGCTCCGAGGTATAAGTAGTCCTCACTGGAATGAAGTGAGCCGACTTCGTCAGTCGATCAACTACTACCCACACCGAATCATGCTTACCCACGGTCAGCGGCAAACCAACTACGAAATCCATAGTGATCTGCTCCCACTTCCACTCGGGAATGGGCATAGACTGGGTCACCCCGGCTGGCCTCCGGTGCTCATACTTCACCTGTTGGCAATTCAAACACCGAGATACATAATCAGCAACATCCCTCTTCATCCCTTTCCACCAATACAGCTCTCGAAGATCATGATACATCTTCGCAGTACCCGGATGAATGGAATATCTCGAACTGTGAGCCTCTGCCAAAATCATCTGCCTCAGCTCCACAATGGCTGGAACACATACCCGGCCGTTAAGCCGCAAAGCACCATCATCACCAATCACGAACGAGGACACTCCCCCACTCAGGACCCTGTCCCGGAGATCTCTCAGATAAGGATCCTCGAACTGCCTTTCCCGAATCTTGGAAGCTAAAGACGACTGACCCCACATATGCAAGCACCCGGCCTGGAACAGAATCATCAAACCGAACCCCACTAATGGACAAAGCCTGCAACTCACGGGCCAACGGCCTCATATCAGCATCAAGATAGGCGAGGCTACCCATGGACTTCCTACTCAAGGCATCGTGATACGACCCAAACCGCCTCAAGACCTTTCACTCGGAGCCAAGTCAAGTTGATCCAAGACGTCCATCTTCACTTGATATGGAAGAGTATGGAAGAAGGCTCCAAGAGCGACTTGAAGACTGTGCTTTGGTGTGCCATGGATGGAGGACCTTCTAGTACACTTGACGAGGCATTCGGAGCGCGTTTGGAGGCAATTCAAGTGCCCACAGAACCAGGCGGACCGCCTACTCAACTAGGCCGGCCGCCTAGTTTTTGAGCACTCTCTGGATTCCAAGCAGGCGGACCGCCTCTGCAAACCAGGCGGCCGCCTACTCCTTCAGCAAGTGGAAAACAGGCGGGGCGCCTACATTAAGTAGGCTGGGCGCCTACTTTGTGACAAGGTTGCGGGATTTCTTAGTTTTATGCTATGTTTTGGACAAGTTTAGCCCTACGAAGCCTTTATTGTTTAAACCCACTTTAGGGGTATTTTTGAGCTTTCATTACATTTAGGTGAAGTCTATAAATACTTCACAAACCTCTTTCAAACAATCACCTTACACTTTGATGATTATTGATTGAATGAAAATAGAGTTGAACTCTTGGAAACACCTTGTCTCTTGGTTGCTTGAATTCACTAGTGTAACCTAGTTGAGTCTTGAACCGCTAACCCGACCATTCGACTTGCGAGTCCAGTGTTGTCTCGAGGGTCGTTGCATAGTGTAGGTCCTCCTTGACGCCGATTCGAGGGTATCTCGGGATGAGTTCCCCGTGGTTACTTCGAAGGGAGTTCGAGAAGTGTCTCGCTCTTCTATCTTTTTGTTCCGCGTATTTGATTCCTATCATCTTGGTATCAGAGCAAGGCTCGGGTATCGTTTCTACGAACCCCCGACCCTTGATTCTTCGTGCCTAGGTTAGTTTCGTTTTAGGTTCTTGTTATTGCTTTTGAAAGGAAGAAAAAACTACAAAAAAATTGAAAGAAGAAAAAACACCAAAAAAATTTTTTAATCATAGATTCTTGGATTGTTGCATTCGTTGTTGAATTGTTATTGGGGTTTGTTCCTTATTGGAAACCCGTTCTTTTGGTACCCTATACGTTTGATTTGGAATTGAAACACAAGAATTGAAAATTTTGAATCCCTTGAAAATTGAAAAGATTGAAACCCTAGCTATGAATATGGTAGATTGTTGAATTTTGATTGGGGTTTGATTAAAATTGATTGGGGTTCGTTCCTTGTGATTGAAACAACATTGGGGTACCTTTGAGCCGCTAAAACAACATTGGAATCGTTGGATTTTTGGGTGCAAAACCAAGAACTTCGTGTTGAATCTGTGTTAAAGCTTGCAGTAGGCGGGGCGCCTAGTAGGGCAGGCGGACCGCCCCTTTTCTGTCAACTCTCTGGATTTTGGAGTAGGCGGACCGCCCACTTGCAGAGGCGGACCGCCCACTCTCCACTGAAGGCAACCAGGCGGACCACCTACTGGAAACAGGTGGGGCGCCTACTTCTATTGGGTGTGGTTTCGGGTAGTTTCTTCTAGGTTTTCGTGTTTTGTTGATTGCATTGCATCTAGTTAGCACTTCTTTGAGTAATCTTGCCTACTTGAATTGTGCTAACCCTTCTAAGCTATTAGGAAACTCAAGCCTAGACCGGAGATTAGAACTCAAAGAAGATTCGTAGTCTCTTTTGACTCAAGTCCGCACTTAAAGAGCTATCGTTCCGATAGAGTCCTATTAACTCCACTCACCCCGGAGCTCATTGGGCTTTTGAGTTGAGTGATCAAGTTGAGGTTTACTATTCAACTTAGTGAAGCTTTTGGTTCAAGCAAGAGTGAAAAATCCACCACCCACTATACGAGTGATCCGAGTGAAAACTTGTGAGGGAGTGTGTGAGGTTGTTTTCGCTAACGTTTGTTGCTTGTGCAGGTACAATGTCTACCGAAGGACAAGATTTCATAAAGGAGGCCTTGGCTAACCTTCTTGCCAAGGTGGACCTCATGAGCGAAAGAATTGAGTCTCTTGAAAAGGGTGCCTCAAGTGCCCTAGTTGAGCAAGGGACTTCCAATGCCCAGTCGGAGAAAGGGACCCCGAGTGTCCAAGTTGAGAAAGGGACCCCGAGTGTCCAAGTTGAAGTCTCGAGTAATCCAAACTTTACCCCGGAACAAATGAGCCTTGTCATTGATATGTTCAGTCAACAACGGGTAAAGGAGGAACGAGAGAGAGTCGATCCAATGTTGGGCAATCCCCAACGAACGGGCATTCCCCGTATCTTAGACAACCCTCCAAGAAACATTCCACTACCACAACCCATCCGAAATGTGCAACCTCTTGGGCAAGTTGATGAAGCTCAAGAAGGGGAGGAAACTAATGATGGAGATGACATGTATGGGTTTGATGATCACTTTCAACCGAGGCGAGGTATGAATTGGGGTCGGAATGTAGATAGAGGTAGGGGCCGAGGTCGAGGGCACCCTATGGGGTATGTTGGAGGGGATGTTAGGAGAGATTATGGAGGTTATGGTGGTTATGGGGATCACTATGGGGGCCAACCGGAGCCTTTCCAAGGGGGTCGTGATAACAACAACAACCTCAATAGTGTGAAGCTCACTATTCCTTCTTTTAAAGGAAGTAGTGACCCGGTGGAGTACAAAAATTGGAAATTGGCTATGGAACGGATATTTGAAACTAATGACATGCCCGAGGTGAAGAAAACCAAGTATGCAATATCTTCCTTCGAGTCTTTTGCTTCTACTTGGTGGGAGTCGGTAAAGAGGAATAGAAGGAGGACGGGAATGGCTATTAATCTTACTTGGGAAGAGTTGATTCGGGTGATGGATGAGAAATACTTGACTAATCAATACCGGGTTGAGCAACAAAAGTGTCTCTATGAGTTGAAACAAGGTTCCAATTCGGTTGGGGAGTACTTCAATGAATTCGAGCAAATCCGAATGAACCTTGACATAGATGATGAAGACCATGAGTTGGCCATGATCCGTTTCAAAGGGGCTTGAACCGAGACATAGCCTCACAATTGAAGTTCCACAAATATGATGATCTCTACAAGCTATGTGAGGATGCGGTTGAAGCCGAGAAGTGGGTCAAAGAAGAGAAATCCTTCCGCTACAAGAGTAGCACTACTACTCCAACGAGCAATGCCAAGGGTTGGAAGCCTCCTACCGCAAATGCAAGATTCCCGAGTGCTAGTGGGACGAGTGGGGCCAGTGCAAGCAAGGATGTGAAGAAGCCATTTGAGAAGTACACACCCAATGTGGGAGGTAACTCTAAAACACAATTGAATACTCCTACTTCTTCTTCCATTCAATGTCATAAATGCAAGGGGTATGGGCACTTTGCTAAGGAGTGTCCTACAAAAAGGACCATGGTTGTTGTTGGTGAGCATGCTTATGAAAGGAGAGTGAATCGGAGGATGAGGGAGTAGAGGGAGTAGAGGGAGATGAGGGAGTAGAGGAGGATGGTGAGGATGACACGGTGGAGGATGAGGAACCTCATACTTTTCTAGTAGTGAGGAGGAGCTTAGGAGCTATGATTGCGGAAGATGGTGAAACCTTGCAAAGGGAAAACCTCTTCCATGCTAGGTGTCGTGTTAAGGGTGTTGTGTGCTCTATGATCATTGATTCCGGGAGTTGTACTAATGTGGTAAGTCAATCTCTCATAACTCAATTGAAGTTGCCTACCATGAAGCATCCCAAGCCATACCGGTTTACAATGGCTTAGTGAATGTGGGGAGCTCAAGGTAGTGAAACAAGCAATGATCAAGTTTAAAATGGGAAGTTATGTTGATGAACACTTGTTCGACGTTGTGCCCATGCAAGCTTGCCACCTTCTCTTTGGAAGGCCTTGGCAATTTGACCGGCAAGTGGTTCACAATGGACGTGTTAACACTTACACGCTCCAACATGAAGGAAGAAAGTTTGTGTTGAAGCCCCTAACTCCTAAACAAGTGAGTGATGACTACAACCGAATGAAGGAGTTGAGGGAAGCGGCGAAGGCCAAGTCAATCATTGAGACTAGCCCTTTGTCCAAAGGCATGGTGGCAATCCCACCTTCGTCATCTACCGGTGGCATATGTGCCATGATGCAACCGGGCGAGCTCTTAAGAGGTAATGATGACAACAAGTTTCTCCTATGCTTAGTGCACAAAGGTATGATCCTTAACTCTAATTGTGATCTTTCTTCTAGTCCTTTACCTAGTGCTTTGAAAAATGTTTTGGAGAACTTTGGGGACATGTTCCCGGATGAGATGCCCGATGGCTTACCTCCCTTGAGGGGTATTGAACATCAAATTGATTTTATTCCGGGCTCTCAAATCCCAAATAAGCCGGCCTATAGAAGCAATCCCGAGGATACGAGGGAGTTGCAAAAACAAGTTGATGACTTGCTTTCAAAAGGCTTGGTGAGGGAAAGTTTGAGTCCTTGTGCCGTACCGGTCATTCTTGTCCCAAAGAAAGACGGCACTTGGAGAATGCGCGTAGATTGCCGAGCCGTGAATAAGATAACGATCAAGTATCGTCACCCTATTCCACGGCTTGATGATATGTTGGATGAATTGAGTGGGTCGCGTGTCTTTTCTAAAATCGACCTTAGGTCCGGCTACCATCAAATCCGGATGAAACCCGGGGATGAATGGAAAACCGCATTCAAGACCAAATTCGGTCTCTATGAATGGTTGGTAATGCCCTTCGGGCTTTCCAACGCGCCTAGCACTTTCATGCAACTCATGAATCATGTTTTGTAGCCTTTTATCAACAAGTTTGTCGTTGTCTATTTTGATGATATCTTGATCTATAGTAGGACAATTGATGAGCATGTTGACCACCTTAGGCAAGTGCTTGAAACTTTGAGAGCCGAAAAGCTCTATGCTAACTTCAAAAAGTGTGCCTTTGGTGTAGAGAAGGTTGTCTTTCTTGGGTTTGTTGTGAGTGCCCAAGGAGTGGAGGTGGATGAGTCTAAGGTAGAGGCCATACGTGATTGGCCTACTCCTACTACCGTGACTCAAGTGAGGAGCTTTCATGGTCTTGCTAGCTTTTATAGACGATTTGTGAGAGACTTTAGCTCCATAGCCGCTCCACTCACCGAATTGGTCAAGAAAGACCAACCCTTTGTTTGGGGAGAGCCTCAAGAGAAGGCTTTCCAAGAGTTGAAAGGTAGGTTGAGTACCGCCCCTTTATTACAATTGCCCGACTTTGGGAAAGCATTTGAGGTTGAGTGTGATGCCTCGGGGGTGGGAATCGGTGGTGTGTTAATGCAAGATAGTAAACCCATCGCCTACTTTAGTGAAAAGTTGAAAGGGGCCTCCTTGAATTATTCTACATATGACAAGGAGTTGTATGCCCTTGTGAGAGCCCTTGCCCATTGGCAACATTACCTTTGGCCTCGTGAGTTTGTAATCAAGAGTGACCATGAGTCACTCAAGCATTTGAGAGGCCAAGAGAAGCTTAATAAACGGCATGCCAAGTGGGTTGAATTTATTGAGTCCTTTCCCTATGTGATCCAATACAAGAAAGGGAAGGACAATGTTGTGGCGGATGCACTTTCAAGAAAGTTCGCTCTTGCCACCACTCTCACCTCTAAGCTCATGGGATTCGAGAGCATCAAATTGATGTATGCTCATGATCCAAAGCTAAAGAGTGTCCATGATGCTCTAGAGAAAGGGGAGAGAGTTGCAAAGTACCAATGGTCTAATGGATTCATCTTTAAAAATGGTAGAGTGTGCATACCCGAGTCCTCATGGAGGGAATTGCTTGTGCAAGAGGCCCATTGTGGGGGACTCATGGGTCACTTTGGGGTAAGAAAGACTTTGGCCGTTCTTCAAGAACAATTCTATTGGCCGAAGATGAGGGTGCATGTGGAGAAGTTTTGCACTAATTGCCTTGAGTGCAAGCGTGCCAAATCTAAATCCCACCCTCATGGGTTATACACCCCACTTCCCGTACCTACTAGTCCGTGGTTCGATATATCAATGGACTTTGTCATGGGATTACCTAGGACTGGGGGGGGGGGGCACGATAGCATCTTTGTTGTCGTGGATAGGTTTTCAAAGATGGCTCATTTCATTCCACGCAAGAAATGTGATGATGCTCAACATGTAGCTTCCTTGTTTGTTGAAAATGTTTTGAAGCTACATGGTGTGCCTCAAACTATAGTGAGTGATAGGGACACTAAGTTCCTAAGCCATTTTTGGCGAAGTTTATGGGGTGCTTTAGGCACCAAGCTCTTGTTTTCTACGTCCCACCACCCACAAACCGATGGTCAAACCGAAGTGGTAAACCGAACCTTGGGTGCTCTTCTTAGGGCCATGACCCGAGGTAAGGCCGGGACGTGGATTGATAGATTGCCTATGATGGAGTTTGCCTATAATCGTACATTGCATAGCGCTATTGGCATGACTCCGTTTGAGTGTGTTTATGGTTTTAACCCCTTGATTCCCCTTGATCTAACCCCTTTGCCAAGGGAAATGGTTGTTAATTTTGAAGGTAAAGCTAGAGCCAAGGCTTTGGTGGAGCTACATGCTAAGGCGAGGAAGAACTTGGAGGAATCTTATGCTAAGGTTGCCGCCAAGAAGAACAAAGGTCGCAAGAAGGTGGAACTCAAGAAGGGTGACTATGTGTGGGTGCACTTCCGGAAAGAAAGGTTTCCAAGCCTTAGGAAAGGGAAGTTGGCACCCCGGGGAGATGGCCCATTCCAAGTGCTCTCGAAGATAAACAACAATGCCTATGTGGTCGACTTGCCAAGTGAGTATCAAGTTTCTAATACTTTCAATGTTAGTGACTTGGTTCCTTTGAATGTAGGTGATGAAGAGGTCGTGAATGATGATGGAGAGGTCGTGAATGATGATGAAGAGGTCGTGGATGATGCTTCGATTTCGAGGACGAAATCCTCTCAAGAAGGGGAGGATGATACGACCCAAACCGCCTCAAGACCTTTCACTCGGAGCCAAGTCAAGTTGATCCAAGACGTCCATCTTCACTTGATATGGAAGAGTATGGAAGAAGGCTCCAAGAGCGACTTGAAGACTGTGCTTTGGTGTGCCATGGATGGAGGACCTTCTAGTACACTTGACGAGGCATTCGGAGCGCGTTTGGAGGCAATTCAAGTGCCCACAGAACCAGGCGGACCGCCTACTCAACTAGGCCGGCCGCCTAGTTTTTGAGCACTCTCTGGATTCTAAGCAGGCGGACCGCCTCTGCAAACCAGGCGGCCGCCCTACTCCTTCAGCAAGTGGAAAACAGGCGGGGCGCCTACATTAAGTAGGCTGGGCGCCTACTTTGTGACAAGGTTGCGGGATTTCTTAGTTTTATGCTATGTTTTGGACAAGTTTAGCCCTACGAGGCCTTTATTGTTTAAACCCACTTTAGGGGTATTTTTGAGCTTTCATTACATTTAGGTGAAGTCTATAAATACTTCACAAACCTCTTTCAAACAATCACCTTACACTTTGATGATTATTGATTGAATGAAAATAGAGTTGAACTCTTGGAAACACCTTGTCTCTTGGTTGCTTGAATTCACTAGTGTAACCTAGTTGAGTCTTGAACCGCTAACCCGACCATTCGACTTGCGAGTCCAGTGTTGTCTCGAGGGTCGTTGCATAGTGTAGGTCCTCCTTGACGCCGATTCGAGGGTATCTCGGGACGAGTTCCCCGTGGTTACTTCGAAGGGAGTTCGAGAAGCGTCTCGCTCTTCTATCTTTTTGTTCCGCGTATTTGATTCCTATCACATCGGCTACAACATTAGCCTTTCCGGGATGATACCGGATAGAAAGATCATAATCCTTCAGCAGCTCTAACCAGCGGCGCTGTCTCCCGTTCAAGTCCTTCTGAGTGAACAAGTACTGGAGACTCTTATGATCGGTGAATATCTCACATGGCTCGCCATAAAGATAGTGCCTCCACAACTTCAGTGCAAACACGACAGCTAACAGCTCCAAATCATGGACAGGATAATTCTTCTCATGGACCTTCAGCTGTCTCGAGGCATAAGCTATCACCTTACCCTCCTGCATCAGAACGCTACCCAGGCCAACACCCGAAGCATCACAATATACGGTGAATCCCCCGGATCCACTAGGCAAGGCCAACACTGGCGCTGAAGTCAACAGAGTCTTAAGCTTCTGAAAGCTAGACTCACAGGCATCGGACCACAGGAAAGGAACATTCTTCTGGGTCAACTTCGTCAGAGGTGCTGAAATAGAAGAAAACCCCTCGACGAACCGCCGATAATAACCTGCCAAGCCTAAGAAACTCCGAATCTCTGAAGGAGAAGTAGGCCTAGGCCAACTCTGAACGGCCTCTATCTTCTTCGGATCAACACACACCCCATCCTTGGTCACCACGTGACCTAGGAAAGATACAGAACTGAGCCAAAATTCACACTTGGAGAATTTGGCATACAACTGCTGATCCCTCAGAGTCCGAAGAACAACTCTCAAATGCTGCTCATGCTCCTCCCTGCTCCTCGAATAAACCAAGATATCATCGATAAACACAATGACGAAGGAGTCAAGGTAGGCCTTGAACACTCGGTTCATCAGATCCATGAAAGCAGCTGGGGCATTCGTAAGCCCGAAAGACATCACCAGAAACTCATAGTGGCCATATCGGGTACGAAAAGCAGTCTTGGAAACGTCCTCGGACCGAATCCTCAACTGATGATACCCCGACCTCAAATCAATCTTCGAGAAGAAGGTAGCACCCTGAAGCTGATCAAACAAATCATCAATACGCGGCAAAGGATACCTATTCTTGATAGTAACCTTATTCAGCTGCCGGTAATCAATACACATCCGCATAGAGCCATCCTTCTTCTTCACAAATAATACCGGGGCACCCCATGGAGACACACTGGGCCTAATGAAGCCCTTATCGAGCAAATCCTGAATCTGCTCCTTCAGCTCCCTCAACTCAACAGGAGCCATACGATACGGGGGAATAGATTTAGGCTGAGTGCCTGGCAATAGATCAATGCAAAACTCTATCTCCCGCATAGGCGGCAAAACCCGGCAAATCATCAGGAAACACATCTGGATACTCACAAACAACCGGAACTCTATCAAGGGATAACTCCTCTGCCCGGACATCCCGAACTGAAGCAATATATCCCTCGCACCCACTAGATATCATCCTCTGCGCCTCCAAGAAAGAAATGATCCTACTCTTCAGAGAAGGCCTGGAACCTCTCCATACAACCCGAGACTCACCCTCTGCCCCGATCGTCACGGACTTGGCATGGCAATCCAAAGTCGCATGACAGGAAGCCAGCCAATCCATGCCCATAATGACATCGAAATCAGACATATCGAGCAGCATCAGGTCCACTAAGGACTCTACACCACAGATGGAGATCATACACTGCCGATAACCCCTATCTACACATATAGAAGACCCGACAGGGGTGGTAACCATAAAGGGATCATCTAAGAAGACCAGATCCCTGCCCAAGCAAGGGGCAAATCCCGGCGACACATACGAATAGGTAGACCCCGGATCAATAAGAGCATAAGCATCGCGGCCACAGACAGAAATAATACCTGTGATGACATCATTGGATGCCTCAGCATCCTGACGAGTCAAAGCATAGACCTGCGCCGAGCCTCCTGAACCCGGAGCTCTCTGAGACTGCTGTCTAGGAGGAATCTGAGAAACGGGCCTGGCGGCCTGAGGACCAGATGGTACCATAGCTGCGGATCCCTGGCGACCTGATGAAACATAAGGGCAACTCCTGACATAGTGCTTTGGAGACCCACACTCAAAACATCCATCACCTCTACCTCCTCTACCGCCTCTACCACCTCTGCCACGACCACCTCCAGACGAAGAGAGCTCCCTGGTGAGTATAACGTGTCCTATACCTTTAGTGTTGCTGACTTAAATCTTTGTGTTGTAGGCCAAGCATCGGAGACTGAAGAGAGCTGGATTTCGAGGACGAAATCTTCTCAATAAGGGGAGGATGATGTAGCCTGCAGCCGTGCCGATCAAATATTCAACCAATCGAGGCCAGTGACACAAAGCCAAGCCAAGCTCTTGCATGATGTGCACATTTAGTTGGCGTGGTCGGGAGAAAGTGCTTGTTCGGATGCTGAGTGACCGAGCATAAGATACGAAGGCTATATCTGTAAGCTCGAGCCCGAAGAAGGAAGTGACCAAACACTCAACCTTGACGCCGAGCACTGATTGACTGAAGGGCTATAATTGTGCCTGAAGGCAAGTGAGTGTCCGATGTCAAATGTGCCGAGCTGAGCAACCAAGCACCAAAGTCAATATAGCCGAGCACATGAATTACTTCAGCCCTGCGTGGCCTTCTCTACTGGTCGCTTGTGACTGTATTTACCTAAGTACCCTTGGGGCTATCTATATAAACCCCTTAGCTTAGTTCATTTGACAGTTAGTTGTTTATGAATATTGAACATAGCTGCTGTTATTGAGACTCCGATGAGAGCCGAACCCCGTCGTGAGAATTTATAAGAACTTGGGTCATTCGGTATACCCGTTTGAAAAACTTCTTCTTTGGTCATTCAATTTGCAAGAAGCATCAGTTCTTCTTGAGGATTGTTGCTTGGCACTAGGTGCATCTTTTTCTTTCCATTGTTTGGTCCGAGACTAGTTCCTCGGAATCATTCCAACGAAGTTAATATTCGTCTTGCTTCTACCTTTGTTTTCTTGATTTCTGCTTTTTCTTCGGTTGCTAAGCTTCTTCCACGAATTAGCTTGCAGCAGTAAGTCCTTCAAATAGCCTTTGTTGAGCAGACTCATAACTTCCAGGATCAAGGCCCTGCAACCAGCAGTCTCATGTCCGTGACCCCTATAAAAGTCGTAGTAAAGCTTTTTGTTTCTTCTGCCTGGTTCGACCCTCATGTTGCTGGGTCAACGCACTTGGACGTCCTTCATGTGATCCCTCACGAACTCCACGCCATTGATGCGTAGTCCCAATTCTTCAAACCTATCAGGTACCTAGTCTATGCTGAGAGACCCCTTGTGAGGTGGCGCCGGAGCCTTCTTGTTGTCCTCCTATTTTTCAACCGGCCTAGGGAAGTCATCTCAGTAATCTCTCCTACTCCGCTTTCCTTTGTCTCCAACTCAGGGTTCTTCAGCATATCCCTATTTCTGCCCTT
The DNA here is from genome assembly GCA_037355625.1 of Petunia x hybrida. Lineage (NCBI taxonomy): Eukaryota > Viridiplantae > Streptophyta > Magnoliopsida > Solanales > Solanaceae > Petunia > Petunia x hybrida. Next base: position 92,254 of record JBBBVM010001183.1, on the reverse strand, counting down.
GACAGATGACGTCCTCGGTAATTGGGTGAGCTTCTACAACAAGGGCAGAGGATTGTTCAGGCTCCAAGCATAGCTTCTCGGTGTATCTCTGATGAAAAGCCTTCCATGTTGTCACCATTGTCACCGGGTATTGAGTAAGACTCTATGGTAACTCTCGAGTTGTCAATGATCCTCTAGAGTTCAGACTCTTGCCAAAAGCTACTACAAAATATTGTCGGGAACTGGAGGAAGCTCCATGCATTCCCTCTAAAATCTTTCTAGGTAATCTTTCAGCAACTCGTCGTCCCGTTGCTGAATCTCGAAGATATCCTCTGTGAAATTCTCCCGCTTATGGCCGCCAAAATGCGCTTTCTTTAACAGATCCTGCATCTAGTTGAATGATTCGATGGAACCCATCGGTAACTAAGTATACCAAGCAAGGATACCTTTAGTCAAGGTCAAGCCGAACCACTTCACCAGCGCATATTGAATTTCTTCCTCAGAGATTTCGTTGCTTTTGACGGCTGTATAGTACGCATGAATATGTTCATTCGGATCGGTCGTCCCGTCATACTTTAGGTTATCCGGCAGGTGGAAGTGCTTTGGTACGCAGATTGGTGCAGCGCTTGCTTTGTATGCATGCTTAAACTTCTACTAATCTACGGTGATAACCTGAGGTGGAGCACCCGGTACGCTACCGATCCGATCGTAGATGGCCTTCATCTCATTTAGAATGTCCTGAATGAGAGGTGTTCCTTTGAGGTCTTGATTATGACTATAGTATAACTTCCAGGGGTGGCATCCGTATTGAGCCTCCGATTAGGGATGGATGCCAGTGACTCGTTTGCAGGCGCTGGTCCTCTCGAGGATGCTGACCTCTGAGATGATCCGGCAAACATTGCTCCTAACTTTTGAGTCACCGAGTTCTGCTCTACCCTTTCTGACAGGGTTTTGATGAGATCAACAAGGAAACCTCTAACCTCAGAATTACCTTTGCGTAGTTGATCGCCTTCGTCGTCGCTGGCTACATGGGCTAACTCTTTGGCAGGATCCTTCGGCTGCACTCTTGGATCGCTAGGATCCTGTGTGGACTCGTCTACTGCGTTGGTAGTGTTCTTTGAGATGTTACCATCGTCGTCTGACATGATTGTCCCTTTTTCTTCGTAGAATACCTACAATTGCGTGGGCCCCACGGTGGGCGTCAAACTGTTTATGCCTAAAATTGGATGTCTAGGTTAAATAATTGAATTTATAAGAGGGTCACAAGCTACACAGTAAACACGATAGGAAAAGTAAGTAAATAGAGAGAAAAAGTAATGAACAAGAAAGCAAGTAATATTATTCCTTGAGTATAGTCGGATTTGGTGTGAATTGCTTGATGTACAATACAGTGTAAGGAGGGGTAGAGATTTGCCCAGTCCTTATTATGATAAAATACAAAGACTTATATAGGCTATGGGCCTTTAAACTCAAGGCGGTGGTATATACGAAATTCTAACTAGGAGACTGTAAATCCTAAGGCGGCGGGATGTATTCACTAACTATTCACATTTAATCTTTGATTTGTGATATGAACCAAACCCCCACGAGACCCTTCACACAGAGCCAAGCTAAGGAGATCCAAGGAGTGCACCTACACTTGGTGAGGAAGGGCCTAGAAGAAGGAAGCGATTGGAAGCCATTCCGGGTGCTCAAAGCGCAAGAGGAGCAGCCCAGTGAACCAGGCGCTCCGCCTGCACCTTAGGCGCCCCGCCCAGAGAGCAAGGGGGCCAAGCGCTCCGCCCCACAACCAGGCGCACTGCCCAGCCAACCCCACTGCTCAAAATTGCACAAATTGCGGGCGCTCCGCCCCATTTGCTGAAGGACGAGAATCCCTAGTGTGTTATGTCTATTTTGACCAAACTGTCACGACCCAATTTCCAAGGGCTCGTGATGGCACCTAAACAACATTTGCTTAGGCGAACCAATGAAACAAGATGCGGAAAGAACAATAATGTGAAAAGATCATAAATGGATATATAAATATAAAAGTGTGAAGTCCAAAAGAATATATCCACAAAAGAATTGGAGCATTCTAAGAGTGACTCAATAAAGTATGAATATACATCAAAGAAATCTGAGTCCTATCTCTAAGTGACTCCGGCGGTATGCCACCACGGTCTGTGTGGTCGGCTCACCTCAATCAAAAGTCTCAGAAGCCTCGGGAACCGCTAACGTCCGGGCTGCTGACTGGATGAAGGACCTGCGCACGTAGCAGAGTAAGTTATGAGCCGAAGCCCAGTAAGATCACCGATAGGCCCGCTAAGGTACCCTTGCTGGACAAGTCGCTACATGCATCATAAGCAACAACATACTATAGTAATCATACAATAAAGTAGTGAAATCACAAATAGATGTAACACATTCCATACACACAAGTAGTAACCAGAAGTCTCAAGGATTATGCCCATCCAACGTAAGGCATAGGTCAACTCAGCGGTGGTTTGGAGGTCCAATCTCTACTCCCGTGCCGACTAACCAAGACCTACGATGGACTAGCAACGCCACTACTAAGTATCAACCATATACCGTGACCCGAAGTCACTATCACAATCATGAATAAGTAGACCAACGACCCGTAGTCGTTGGCTCATCTCAAATCTGTCTACGATCGCACCACACCCCCTGTCAAGTGCGTCGTATCTCAATAAATCAAGTGACCACACCACACCCCCTGTCAAGTGTGTCACATCTCAAAGATCAAGTGTCCACACCACACCCCCTGTCAAGTGTGACACATCTCATAGTATGGGCGACACCACACCCCCTGTCAAGTGTCCCTCTAACAGTATTAATATCCACGACATTAATAACAATAACAGAAATAATAACAGAAATATTAATAACGATAATATTTCACAGTCACCGTAACCCAGGTTGGTTATGCTAGCTGAACGTAAGGCGAAGGTTAACCCGACCACAGTTTGGGGGTACAATCCCTACTCCCATGTCGTCCAACCCAAGGTTACGTATAGACAGCACTACCCAACCCGGCATGTGAACAAATCAAGTACCAATATCATACAAAAGCCGGCAAAATCCTCGGCAAGACATTTATCATGACATGCCGGCAACATCCTCGGCCATGTCCCAAGTTCTTGCTATCTAAGCATGGCGTAGCAAGCGTTACTACGATATAAATTTAAGCTACCTCGACGTAGCGTTTAGACCGGCACATACCTCGGTCGAGTCACAATCTCGCTATTTATAACAAACAATAATAGCAAGTAATTCACATCATTAATCCTAACCATTGTTAGGTATATATATGCGTACATGAAGCATACTAGCATGAAGGAAGAGTCCACAAGCACAATAGAGGTCAAGTCTCACTTACCTCGAAATTCGGGCTCAAATGCCGGGAAGAATCTCCTTTCCCGCTCGCCTTGTCCGCGAAGGACTCTCCACTAGGTCTATTAAGACAAGATATAGCACATATGAGTGCTCAATTATAGCTATTTAAGCCTATAGGCATCCTAGGGTAAAAATTACCAAAATGCCCCCGGGTAGGGCCGAGCCCTAAATTTACAAAATGTAATTTTCCGGACTCCCCACGCTCCCGTGAGTCCAAAAGTACACTTAGATTCCACATGCGAGCCTTGCTCGATGTCTTTCCCCAATTCTTAAGAATCTAGGGTTCTAACCCATTTCCAAGAATCAACCCTTTGATTCTTGTGTTAATCAACATAAAGATGGATTGAGAGGGCTTACCTTAAGTGTAAGTATGATTGGGTCTTCAAGAAATACCCAAAAATCGCCTCAAGAGCTCACCAAATGATTTTTATAAGTTATGAACCGAAATGGCCCGAAATGGCCTTTTTATAGCAGTTTTTTTTTTGCCTCTGTGACAGCTTCTTTTGAAAAAATCATAACTTTTGATAAGAATGTCCAAATGACCTGAAACCAGCGCTATTAGAACCACAACTCAAAGGGCTACAACTTTTATGTTTTGAGTTTTTCCTAATTCCTTACGGATTGGCCGAAAAATCAGCTTTTATCCGGCTGTTTGAGCCATAACAGAACAGAAAAGTCGCACCAGATTTTTCTACTGTTTTAGGGGCAAAATGGGACCCTACGAAGCTCGGAATGATCCCAAATTTTGCACACAAGTCATAAAATACTTGGGTGACATGCTCGTCAAGACGGAACTCAATTCGGACCTCCAGAACTCAAAAAGTGGGTCCCACGGCAAAGGTTCAATTTTCGACTTTCGCCAAAATAGCGAAATTTAACCAAACGACCTCGGAATCTAATTCCGAAAGTTGCTACAAGTCACAAATGACTATACGAACCTAACGGAACTTTTGGATCTCTCATCGGAGCTCATTTGCTCAAATCGAGCTCGGAAACCTCTTTTAACTCTTTTAAACTTCCGAAACGGGGACTTTATCAAAAGTCCTATCAAACGAGGTCCGTTTTCAATTTTGAAGGTTGCTACATATCATAAATGACGAGACGGACCTAACGGTGCGCTCGGATTTTCCATCGGGGTTCGTTTACTCAAAACGACCTATCGAAACCCCAAATTCCTTTCCGGAATTTCATAAACGAATCCTTTTCTCGAAAACCTATCAAACGGACTCCGTTTCGACTCAGATTTCACAGACGGGTCATAAATGACCTAACAGAACTTTTGGGACTGTCGACATGCAAATCGAGGTCCCAGATCCCGTAACGACTATTTGAGGGTCGTTACACCTACGTGGTCTTCTATTCCTAAGCCTAAGTATGGGCACTCTAGACATTTTACTTAGTGCCTAAAAACATCTATAAATAGCTAGATAACTTATTTTATTCATGAGCTTATTATTGATGAGAAAAGAACCTTTGTTTAAGAGTTAAACTCTTTGTTGAATGAAAACCTTTGATGGGACTTGTTCTTCCTCTAGCGGATCTAGATGAATTCCAATCCCCCCGACCATTCTACTTGCGTGCTCATGTTAGCTCGAGGGTAGTTGCTTAGCATAGGTGTTCTTGGCATTCTCTCGGGGTGTAACGGAATGAGTTCTTCATTGCTACTTGAGATTATTGATCGAGTTACGTCTCGTTCTTTATCTTTTACTTTTCCGCGTTTGATTCTTATCAGTTTGGTATCAGAGCAAGGTTCGGGTTTTGTTCTTACAAACCCCCGACCCTTAATTCTTCGTGCCTACGTTAGTTTCCTTTAGTTTCTTGTTGTAGAAGTTATTGGTAGAAGAAAAACACAAAAAAATAGAAAAGTGAAAAAAAAAATACAAAAATTGTCGTAACTTTTGGGTGTGATCGATTCTTATTTTGGGTGTTATAGATTTGTGATCCTTGTTGAAATCCCGTCGATTTGGTACCAAAAACACGTGGTTTGGATCGAAATCGGGAGAGTTGGAATTTTGAAAACCCCAAAATTTGTTAAACCCTCTTAAACCCTTGTTCTTGATGACTTTTGATTGATTCATGGGTTTGTTGGTTGTTGATCGTTGATTTGATTGTAGGGGTTTGATCTACTTTAGAAAACAAACAATTTGAAACAAATTTGGTGTGGATCGGAGTTGTATAACATTGATTTTGGAAGATCGAAACCCACCTTTGACCCCTCTTGAAAACTTGTTGAAAACCCAACTTGAAACTTGAATCATGATTGTGCCTTGTTTGATGCTTGTTTGGGTGTGAAAATCATTGGGGTTTGGAGGTTGTATCAATATTCAACTTCGGGTACTTCGAATTTGGGAAAAACATGTTGGAATCGACCCAAAAAGTGGATTTAAAACGAAGAACACGTTGTTGAAAAACCCAAGTGTTCTTCGTCTAGGCGCTCCGCCCCAAGTCTGGGCGCCCCACCTGACCAGTGCTTAGTCCAGTCACTCCGCCCCAACCCTGGGTGCCCCGCCTGACCCACCCCACTGCACCTTTTGGTGGGCGCTCCGCCCCAATACACTGGGCGCTCCGCCCACTTGCTGAAGGGTGAGTTTTGGGTAGTTTCTTCTAGGTTTTCTTGTTTCTTTGTTGCCTAACCTCCAATTAGTGTTTATCTAAGTAATCTTTCTACTTAATTAGCACTAATCCTTCATTGCTTTAGGTGATTCGTGACATAGTTGGGGAATAGATTTCAAAGAAGACTCGTAGTTTCTTTTGGTTCAAGTCCTCACTTCAAAGTGCCTAGCGTTCATTGAGTCCCATTAATTCCACTCACCCCGGAGTGTGCTTAACTCGTGAATAGTTTGGTTGAGTTGAGGAATTTCTAGTCATCTACGTGAAGCTTTGGAACTACAAGTCGAGTGAAATATCCACCACCACTAAACGGGTGATCCGAGTGAACACAAGTGAGGGAGCGGGTGAGGTGATTTCACTAACTCTTGTTCTTTTTCTTTGTAGGTACAATGGCCAACGAAGGTCAAGATTTCATAAAGGAGGCCTTGGCTAATCTTCTTGCCAAGATGGATATCATGAACCAACGGATTGAGTCTCTTGAAAAGGGGGCCTCAAGTACCCAAGGTGATCAAGGGACCCCGAGTGTCCAAGTTGAGAAAGGGACCCCGAGTGTCCAAATTGAGACCGGTGAGGGCTCAAGTAGTCCTACCTTTACCCCGGAACAAGTTGTTGAGTTGCTTAATCAACAACGGGTAAAGGAAAATCGTGAGAGAATTGATCAAGTGTTGGGCAATACCCAACGAACGGGCATTCCCCATATTTTGGACAACCCCCAAAGAAACATTCCACTTCCAAGACCCATTCGAAATGTCCAAGCTCTTGAGCAAGCCATTGAGGCTCAAGAAAGGGAGGAAGCCGAGTATGGTGATGAGGCTTATGGGTATGATGATCACTTTCAACCAAGGCGAGGTATGAATTGGGGTCGAAATGTGGATAGGGGTAGAGGCCGAGGTCGAGGGCCACCCATGGGGTATGTTGGAGGGAATGCTAGAAGGGAGTACGGTGGTGATGAAGATCACTATGGAGGCCAACCGGAGCCTTACCGTGGAGGTCGTAACAACACCAACCTCAATAGTGTGAAGCTCAATCTTCCAATCTTCAAGGGAAATTATGATCCGGAGGCCTACATTGAGTGGGTCCTACTTATGGAAAGGATGTTTGACACAAATGAGATGACCGATGAGAAGAAAGGTACATATGCTATTTCATCCTTTGAGTCCTATGCATCTAATTGGTGGGAATCCGTCAAGAGATCAAGGAGGAGAGCGGGAATCCCCGTGAATGTGGGTTGGAATGACTTGAAAGGTCTCATGAGTATCAAGTAAATCACTCCAAGATATCGTCAAGAGAAACTCAAGAAGCTTTATGATTTAAAGCAAGGTGTCAAGATGGTTCATGAATATTATGATGAGTTTGAGAAGATTCGAATGACTTTGGATATGGACACCGAAGATGAGGAACAAGCCGTGATCCGTTTCAAGAATGGCTTGAGCTATGGTATAGCTTCACAATTGAGATTGCATGCTTATCTTTCACTTCAAGAAGTCCTTGATGCCGCCATTCAAGCCGAGCAATGGCTTACAAATGAAAAGTCCAACCGTTACAAGAGCAACACTTCCACTTCCGTGAGCAAACCAAAGGATTGGAAGACTCCTACTCCAAGTGCAAGGTTCCCAAATGCAAGTGGTACAAGTGGTGCAAATGCTAGCAAGGATGTGAAGAAGCCTCTGAGAAGTACACACCTAAAGTGGGAGGTAACTCTAAAACCCAATTAAATGCTCCTACTTCTTCTTAAATCCAATGTCACAAATGCAAGGGGTATGGACACAAAAGGACCATGATTGTTGTTGGTAATGATGCTTATGAACAAGAGAGTGAACCGGAGGATGAGGGAGTAGAGGGAGATGAGGGTGTAGAGGAGGATTTGGAGGATGACACGGTGGAGGATGAGGATCCTCATACTTTCTTAGTTGTGAGGAGGAGTTTAGGTGCCATGATTGTGGAGGATAGTGAGACCTTGCAAAGGGAAAATCTCTTCCATGCTAGATGCCGAGTCAAAGGTGTTGTTTGCTCCATGATAATTGACTCGGGAAGTTGTGCAAATGTTGTGAGTCAATCACTTGTTTCCCAATTGAAGTTGACTACCGTGAAACACCCCAAACCTTATCGTTTGCAATGGCTTAGTGAGTGTGGGGAATTAAAGGTAGTGAAGCAAGTGATGATTAGGTTCAAAATGGGGAGCTATGTAGATGAACACATGTTTGACGTTGTGCCTATGCAAGCATGCCACCTCCTTTTGGAAGGCCTTGACAATTTGATAGACATGTGGTTCATGATGGTCGTGTCAACACTTACACGGTCAAACATGAAGGAAGGAAATTTGTGCTTAAACCCTTGACTCCCAAGCAAGTAAGTGAGGATTACAAGCGAATGAGGGAGTTAAGAGAGGCGGCAAAGGCTAAGTCGGTTGTGAAGACTAGTCCTTTGGCCGAAAGTGAGGTGGCAATCCCACCATCTTCTACCGGTGGCATATGTTCCATGATGCAACCGGGTGAACTTTTGAGAGGAAATGATGGCAACAAGCTACTCCTTTGCCTAGTGCATAAAGGTATGATTCTTGCATCCGATGTTGATTCTTTAACTAACCCTTTACCTAGTGCAATTGAAAGTGTTTTGAAGGTGTTTGAAGACATGTTCCCGGATGAGATGCCAAGTGGCCTTCCTCCACTGAGGGGAATTGAACATCAAATTGATTTCACCCCGGGGTTTCAAATTCCCAACAAACCGGCTTATAGGAGCAATCCGGAGGACACAAGAGAATTGCAAAAGCAAGTAGATGACTTGCTCACTAAAGGCTTGGTCCGGGAGAGTTTGAGTCCATGCGCCGTACCGGTCATTCTTGTGCCCAAGAAGGATGGGACGCGGAGAATGTGCATGGATTTCCAGGCCGTGAATAAGATAACGGTAAAGTACCGTCACCCTATTCCACGACTTGATGATATGTTAGATGAATTGAGCGGCTCATGTGTCTTTTCCAAAATAGACATTAGGTCCGGTTACCATCAAATCCGGATGAAACCCGGGGACGAATGGAAAACCGCATTCAAGACCAAATTTGGTCTCTATGAATGGTTGGTAATGCCCTTCGGGCTTTCCAACGCACCTAGCACTTTTATGAGGCTCATGAACCATGTTTTGAAACCTTTTATCAATAAATTTGTGGTTGTCTATTTTGATGATATCTTGATTTATAGTAAGTCAATAGATGATCATGTTCGCCACTTGAGTCAAGTTCTTGAAATGCTACGAGCCGAAAAGCTCTATGCCAATGTGAAAAAGTGTGCCTTTTGTGTGGAAAAGGTTGTCTTCCTTGGGTTTGTTGTGAGTGCCCAAGGAGTGGAGGTGGATGAGTCTAAGGTGGAGACCATTCGTGATTGGCCCACTCCTACCACCGTGACTCAAGTGAGGAGCTTTCATGGTCTTGCTAGTTTTTATAGACGATTTGTGAAAGACTTTAGCTCCATTGCTGCTCCACTCACCGAATTGGTGAAAAAGGACCAACCATTTGTGTGGGGAGAGCCTCAAGAGAAGGCCTTCCAAGAATTGAAAAGTAGGTTGTGTACCGCCCCTCTATTGCAATTGCCCGACTTTGGAAAGGTATTTAAGGTTGAATGTGATGCCTCGGGGGTGGGAATTTGTGGTGTTTTAATGCAAGATAGCAAACCCATAGCCTACTTTAGTGAGAAGTTGAAGGGTGCCTCCTTGAATTACTCTACGTATGACAAGGAGTTGTACGCCTTAGTGAGAGCTCTTGCTCATTGGCAACACTACTTATGGCCAAGAGAGTTTGTGATCAAGAGTGACCATGAGTCACTCAAGCATCTTAGAGGCCATGAGAAGTTGAACAAGAGACATGCCAAGTGGGTAGAGTTCATTGAGTCTTTTCCCTATGTCATCCAATATAAAAAAGGGAAGGACAATGTTGTGGTGGATGCACTTTCTAGGAAGTTCTCTCTTGCCACTACTCTCACCTCCAAGCTCATGGGTTTCGAGAGCATCAAGTTGATGTATGCTCATGACCCTAAGCTAAAGAGCATCCATGAAGCTCTAGAGAAGGGGGAAAGAGTTGAAAAATACCAATGGGTTAATGGTTATATCTTCAAAAATGGTAGAGTGTGCATACCCGAGTCCTCTTGGAGGGAATTGCTTGTGTAAGAGGCACATTGTGGAGGACTCATGGGTCACTTTGGGATAAGGAAGACTTTGGCTATTCTTAAAGAACAATTCCATTGGCCAAAGATGGGGGTGCAAGTTGAAAGGTTTTGCACTAATTGCCTATAGTGCAAGCGTGCTAAATCCAAAGCACACCCCCATGGGTTGTATACCCCTCTCCCCGTTCCTACTAGCCCGTGGATGGACGTATCAATGGAATTTGTCATGGGGTTACCATGGACTAGGGGGGGCACGATAGCATTTATGTTGTTGTGGATAGGTTCTCCAAAATGGCTCACTTTATTCCATACAAAAAGTGTGATGATGCTCAACATGTTGCCTCTTTGTTCATTGATAATGTTTTAAAGTTGCATGGTGTGCCTCAAACCATTGTTAGTGATAGGGACACCAAGTTCCTAAGCCACTTTTCAAGATGCTTGTGGGGTGCCTTTAGCACCAAGCTTTTGTTCTCTACGTCCCACCACCCCCAAACGGATGGTCAAACCGAGGTGGTAAACCGAACTTTGGGTGCTCTTCTTAGAGCCATGACCCGAGGTAAGGTCAGGACGTGGATTGATAGATTGCCTCTTATGGAGTTTGCCTGTAATCGTACATTGCATAGCATGATTGGCATGACTCCCTTTAAGTGTGTTTATGGTTTTAACCCCTTGATTCCCCTTGATCTAACCCCTTTGCCAAGGGAAATGGTTGTTAATTTTGATGGTAAAGCTAGAGCCAAGGCTTTGGTTGAACTCCATGCAAAGGCGAAGAAGAACTTGGAGGAAGCTTATGCAAAGGTTGCCTCCAAAAAAAACAAAGGACGCAAGAAGGTGGAACTCAAGAAGGGAGACTATGTGTGGGTTCACTTCCGGAAAGAAAGGTTTCCAAACCTTAGGAAAGGGAAGTTGGCACTCCGAGGAGATGGCCCATTCCAAGTGCTCTCAAAGATAAACAACAACGCCTATGTGGTCGACTTGCCAAGTGAGTATCAAGTTTCTAATACATTTAATGTTTGTGACTTGGTTCCTTTGGATGTAGGTGATGGAGAGGCCGTGGATAATGATGCTTCAATTTCGAGGACGAAATCTTCTCAAGAAGGGGAGGATGATAAGAACCAAACCCCCACGAGACCGTTCACACGGAGCCAAGCTAAGGAGATCCAAGGAGTGCACCTACACTTGGTGAGGAAGTGTAACGACCTCAAATAGTCGTTTTGGGAATCGGGACCTCGATTTGCATGTCGACAATCCCAAAAGCTCCGTAAGGTCCATTATGACATGCCTGAAATTTTTTAGCTAAAACGAACTTTGTTAGATAGGTATCGGAGAAAGACATCCGTTTCGGATATTCGTTAAGGCTAAAAGAGGTTTCGGAGTTCGATTTGAGCAAATGAGCTCTGATGTGAAATCTGAAAGTTGCGTTAGGTTCGTATGGTAATTTATGACCTGTAGCAACCTTCAGAAGTGAAAACGGACCTCGTTTGATAGGACTTTTGATAAAGTCTCCGTTGCGGAAGTTTAAAAAGGTTAAAAGAGGTTTCGAGCTCGATTTGAGTAAACGAACTTCGATGAGAGATCTGAGGGTTCCGTTAGGTTCGTATCGTCATTTGTTACTTGTAGCAACTTTCGAATTTGGATTCCGGGGTCGTTTGATTAAAATTCGCTATTTTGGCGAAAGTCGAAATTTGATCCTTTCCCGTGGGACCCACTTTTTGAGTTCTAGAGATCTGAATTGAGTTTCATCTTGGCGAGCAAGTCACACAAGTCTTGTATGACTTGTGTACAAAATTTGGGGTCATTCCGAGCTTTGTAGGATCCCGTTTGGACCCAAAAACATTGGCTGACCTGGTGCAAAGCCAAAAAAGCTGCTGAATTCTGTTTTTTTTGCTGTTCAGCCGGAAAGAAATCGATTTTTCAGATCAATCCATAAGGAATTGGAAAAAGTAAAAACATGAAAGTTGTAGATCGTTGAGTTGTGGTTCTAATGCCACAAATCTTGTATCATTTGGACATTCCTATGAAAAGTTATGGGTATTTTACTGAAAGCTATCCAATGAGGTACAATTTGGACAGCATGTGGTACAACTCTTTAAAGCTGCGGGCTGCTATATACACTAGGGCGGGCATTCATTTTTATTTTCATGTTTTGAGCTTCTAAAAGTGATTCCAAGGGGAATTTGAAGTACCAAAATCATTCCTAAACACAAGGTAACTATTCTTACCCATTTTTAACGCTTTAATCCGAAGATCAAAGTGACGATCCTTGGAAAGAGGGTTTGAACACTAGATTTGTGAAATGGGAAAAATGATCGAGTTGGACTCGGGTATGTACAATAATGGTACTTTTGGATTCGTGGGAGTATGGGGAGTCCAGAAACATAAATTTTACGGGTTTTTGGGTACGTCCGACCCGGGGGTATTTTGGTAAATTGCCTCTTAAATTGCGTAAGGGCTTAGAATCCTTTCCTCACATGCTTACGAGTGCGACACTATTTCTTTGGCTCAGAGAGGAGTCTTACGGAGGTACATCGTTTGGGAAAGGAGGTCGTTCCTTAGCCACTTGAGCCGATTTTGAGGTAAGTGAGACTTGACCTCTATTTTGCTTGCAGATAAGATTTGATCTTGCTAAGTAAGATGTCGAGTACTTAATTGACTAGAATTGTCTAGTAGATAGTATTATGTACTACTCGTTATATTTATACAAAAAGGAGAAAGCACAAACGTGACTTGTGTATAGTCGATGTTGTGTGTCGGTGTATGATTGATATGCTCTAGGGACAGAGGCCGGTGGTGCGTTATGACCTAGAAGCGAAATTCCATCTAGGGACAGAGGCCGGTGGTGCGTTATGACCTAGATGTGGAGACTTATAGGGACAGAGGCTTGTGGTGCGTTATGACCTATAAGTAAAGTTGTTTATAGGGACAGAGGCCTGTGGTGCGTTATGACCTATAAACAAAGCCGCACAGGGTGTATGCTTATGCTATGTGCTACGTATATCATTACCTATGTGGTATGCGAGATATATCATCGCCGTGCTGTGTGTTAATTATATTATTGCTTATGCCATAGTATCAATATAATATTGTATATGCTGCCTATATTATGTCTCTTTATATTATTGACTATGTTATGTATTCGCGTATTATTGCTTGTGTTGTTGTATAATTATATTATCGTATGTAATGTTTTTGGGTTACTGTAAAGGTGTGGATTGTAATTTCATTATCTGCTTATGCATTATCAAAGACTTGTCCCGAAAGGGTAATTTAGCGGGCCTGTCGATGATCTTACTAGGCTTTGGCTCATAACTTACTGTTTAAATGTGCAGATCCTTCTACTAGTCAGACAGCTGGACTTATCTGATCCGTTCGAGGCTGTGACTATTTTTGCTTGAGGTGAGCCAACCGCATGGTTCGCGGTGGCATACTGTCTGATCCACCTTAGTCTTTAGACGCTTCCTACATCTTGTATTATATATATATATATATATATATATATATATATATATATATATATATATATATATATATATATATATATATCAGATGTCAAAATTCGTAGATGCTCTATTGACACTCTATTTTGGGTGGATGTCTACACCTACATTTTATTGAAATATTTCTATCTAAATTATCATTATGAGTCAGTTTAATTATTCATGGTTCGCCTAAGGATGTAACACTTAGGTGCCATCACGGCCCCGAAAATTGGGTCGTGACAAATTGGTATCAGAGCCCTAGGTTGTAAGTCGATTCTTAGGGAGTCAATGGAGCAGTGTCCGAGCAGAGTCTTGTTTATGGGTATGTTGTCGACCATACTTATAAGCGAGAGGCTGCAAAGGCATTTTAGGAAGAGTTGTTTCCCTTCATTTCATCTCTTCTCGTGCTATGATGCTTACATAGGTACTAATCCTTTAATGTGATTATGAAAGATGGTGAGAACGCGATCGTCCTCTGCTTCGGGAGCTGGTGACGCACTGACTGAGTCGGTCCGTGGGAGAGCTGTGCGTAGCACACGGACTGGTGCGCGGGCACCTACTCAGCCGAGAGCGGCTACTACCAGAGCTTCTGTGGGCAGACCTCCTGCTGCCAGATAGACTAGTACAGTGCCACCGGTGTCTTCTAAGATACCCGTCGCACATGTCCCATCGACTATGCCTTCTCTTGTACCGGGCACAACGGTATCTATTCCTGCAGATGTTCTATTGCGGATGATGGGCATGCTTGGATCTCAGGCCTCGCCTATGGGCAATATGCCAGTACCTTCTGCGGTACCCCAGCCAGCTACTCCAGCTATGAGTACGCCGACTCCTGAGGCTACTCCGGTGATTCCTCAGTCTACTCCAGTTATTAGTCCTATTGCTCAGCCTTCCACTTTGGCTCCTCAGTTGGGTATTCAGTTGGGTCATTCTATTCCTGCTCTTTCTATGAGTAACGAGGAGGTAGCTCGGAGGATTGAGTCCTTCATGAAGCTCAAGCCTCCAGAGTTCGATGGTACACCAGCTACTTGTTCTGCTCAGAGATATATTCAGAAGTGTGAGAAGATATTTTCGGTGCTAGGTACTAGAGACACCCTTGGGGTGCGATGTGCTTCTTTTCGATTGTCCGGTGATGCCGAGACGTGGTGGGTTTCTGTGATGAGACAAAGGTCCAGTAATCTTCCTCCTTTGTTTGGGCCGAGTTCGTTGCCATGTTTATGAGTAGATTTGTGCCTCAGAGCCACCATGATGCCCAGAGGCACGAGTTTGAGAGGTTGAGGCAGGGAGACATGTCTGTGTCTGCTTATGATACCAGATTCTTAGAGTTATCCCAGTTTGCGCCTGCTATGGTTGGGCTGGAGAGGGACAAGGTCCTTAGATAGGGTCTTCATCCTCGTCTTAAGATAGCTGTTGCCCCTAATATGGGCAGCAAGTCTTATTATGAAAGTGGTTGATATTGCGAGGCGTATGGAGGATATTCATGCCAGGGCAGATGCAGAGAGAGCGAGCAAGAGGTCACGATATTCTGGTATTTCTAGTGGTCCTTCGCATGGAGGCCAGGGTTCCTGTGGTCATACTCAGCCTATACTTCCTCAGGCCACTGCTTTATCATCTCAGGGTACTTCGTCGGGTGTTCAGAGGCCTCAGCCGTCTCAGAGGCGTGGGGATTTATCTCAGTCTGTTCCACCTGTTTGTGGGAGATGCCGTCAGAGGCACTATGAGAGGTGCAGGCCCGGAGGTGGACGCGGAGGAGGCGGTAGTAAGGCTTGTTACCAGTGTGGGGATCCCAGGCACTTTATTAGGGATTTCCCCTATGTTACTTGATAAGACCCAAACCCCCACAAGACCCCTCACTCGGAGCCAAGCCAAGTTGATCCAAGACATCCATCTTCATTTGATATGGAAGGGTATGGAAGAAGGCCCCAAGAGCGACTTGAAGACTGTGCTTTGGTGTGCCATGGATGGAGGACCTTCTAGTACACTTGACGAGGCATCCGGAGCGCGTTTGGAGGCAATTCAAGGCTCCACAGAACCAGGCGGACCGCCTACTCAACTAGGCCGGCCGCCTAGTTTTTGACAAGTCTCTGGATCTCACTAGGCGGACCGCCTCTGCAAACCAGGCGGACCGCCTACTCCTTCAGCAACTCTAGAACAGGCCGGGCGCCTACTCCAAGTAGGCTGGGCGCCTACTTTGCTGAGATGATGCGGGATTTGCTAGTTTTATGCTATGTTTTTGACAAGTATAGCCCTACGAGGCCTTTATTGTTTAAACCCACTTTAGGGGTATTTTTGAGCTTTCATTACATGTAAGTGAAGTCTATAAATACTTCACAAACATCTTTCAAACCTTTTCACCTTACACTTTGATTAAAACATTGAATGAGAATTGAGTTCATCTCTTTCGAAGAAACCTTTGTCTTTGGTTGCTTGAATTCACTAGTGGAACCTAGCTGAATCTTGAACCGCTAACCCGACCATTCGACTTGCGAGTCCGGTGTTGTCTCGAGGGTCGTTGCATAGTGTAGGTCCTTCTAGACGCCGATTCGAGGGTATCTCGGGACAAGTTCCCCGTGGTTACTTCGAAGGGAGTTCGAGAAGTGTCTCGCTCTTCTATCTTTTTTGTTTATCGTATTTGATTCCTATCATCTTGGTATCAGAGCAAGGCTCGGGTCTCGTTTCTACGAACCCCCGACCCTTGATTCTTCGTGCCTAGGTTAGTTTCGTTTTTTAGGTTCTTGTTTATTGTTTTTGAAAAGAAGAAAAACTACCAAAAAAAAAAAATAGAAAAAGAAGAAAAACACCAAAAAATTTTTGATCATAGATTTCTGGATTGTTGGATTCGTTGTGTGATTGTTATTGGGGTTTGTTCCTTTTTGGAAACCCGTTCTTTTGGTACCCTATACGTTCGATTTGGAGTTGAAACACAAGAATTGGAATTTTGAATCCCTTGAAAAAAAATTGAAAAAGTTGAAACCCTAGCTATGAACATGGTAGATTGTTGAATTTTGATTGGGGTTTGATAAAAATTGATTGGGGTTCGTTCTTTGTGGTTGAAACAACATTGGGGTACCTTTGAATTGCTAAAACAACGTTGGAATCATTGAATTTTGGGTGCAAAAAACCAAGAACATCGTGTTTGAAGTGTGCTGAAACCCGCAGTAGGCCGAGCGCCTAGAATAACGGGCGGACCGCCTGAATTTTTGGTGCTCTCTGGATTTTACAGAGGCGGACCGCCTACTAGAGTAGGCTGACCGCCTACTTCCCTCTGTAGGCATCCAGGCGGACCACCTAGCCCAAACAGGTGGGATGCCTACTTTCTGTTGGGTGTGGTTTCGGGTAGATTCTTCTAGGATCTCTTGTTTGTTTGATTGCATCGCATCTAGTTAGCACTACTTTGAGTAATCTTGCCTACTTGAATTGTGCTAACCCTTCTAAGCTATTAGGAAACTCAAGCCTAGACCGGAGATTAGAACTCAAAGAAGACTCGTAGTCTCTTTTGGCTCAAGTCCGCACTTAAAGAGCTATCGTTCCGATAGAGTCCTATTAACTCCACTCACCCCGGAGCTCATTGGGCTTTTGAGTTGAGTGATCAAGTTGAGGTTTACTATTCAACTTAGTGAAGCTTTTGGTTCAAGCAAGAGTGAAAAATCCACCACCCACTATACGAGTGATCCGAGTGAAAACTTGTGAGGGAGTGTGTGAGGTTGTTTTTGCTAACGTTTGTTACTTGTGCAGGCACAATGTCTACCGAAGGACAAGATTTCATAAAGGAGGCCTTGGCTAACCTTCTTGCCAAGATGGACCTCATGCACCAAAGGATCGAGTCTCTTGAAAAGGGTGCCTCAAGTGCCCTAGTTGAGCAAGGGACTTCCAATGCCCAGTCGGAGAAAGGGACCCCGAGTGTCCCAGTTGAGAAGGGGACCCCGAGTGTCCAAGTTGAAGTCTCGAGTACTCCAAACTTTACCCCGGAGCAAGTTAGCCTTGTCATTGATTTGTTCAGTCAACAACGGGTAAAGGAGGACCGAGAGAGAGTTGATCCAGTGTTGGGCAATCCCCAACGAACGGGCATTCCCCGTATCTTAGACAACCCTCCAAGAGACAATCCACTACCAAGACCCATCCGCAACGTGCAACCTCTTGAGCAAGTTGATGAAGCTCAAGAAGGGGAGGAAGCCAATTATGGAGATGACATGTATGGGTTTGATGATCACTTTCAACCGAGGCGAGGTATGAATTGGGGTCGGAATGTGGATAGAGGTAGGGGCCGAGGTCGAGGGCAACCTATGGGGTATGTTGGAGGGAATGTTAGGAGAGATTATGGAGGTTATGGTGGTTATGGAGATCACTATGGAGGCCAACCGGAGCCTTTCCAAGGGGGTCGTGATAACAACAACAACCTCAATAGTGTGAAGCTCACTATTCCTTCTTTCAAAGGAAGTAGTGACCCGGTGGAGTACAAAAATTGGAAATTAGCCATGGAGCGAATATTTGAAACTAATGACATGCCCGAGGTGAAGAAAACCAAGTACGCAATATCTTCCTTCGAATCTTTTGCTTCTACTTGGTGGGAGTCGGTGAAGAGGAATAGAAGGAGGACGGGAATGGCTATTAATCTTACTTGGGAAGAGTTGATCCGGGTGATGGATGAGAAGTACTTGACTAACCAATACCGGGTTGAGCAACAAAAGCGACTCTATGAGTTGAAACAAGGTTCCAATTCGGTTGTGGAATATTTCAATGAATTTGAGCAAGTTCGAATGAACCTTGACATAGATGATGAAGACCATGAGATGGCCATAATCCGTTTCAAAGGGGGCTTGAACCGAGACATAGCTTCACAATTGAAGTTCCACAAATATGATGATCTCTACAAGCTATGTGAGGATGCGGTTGAAGCGGAGAAATGGATCAAAGAGGAGAAATCCCTTCGCTACAAGAGTAGCACTACTACTCCAACAAGCAACACCAAGGGTTGGAAGTCTCCTACCACAAATGCAAGGTTCCCGAGTGCAAGTGGAACGAGTGGTGCCAATGCAAGCAAGGATGTGAAGAAGCCATTTGAGAAGTACACACCTAATGTGGGAGGTAATTCTAAAACCCAATTAAATACTCCTACTTCTTCTTCCATTCAATGTCACAAATGCAAGGGATATGGGCACTTTGCTAAGGAGTGTCCTACGAAAAGAACCATGGTTGTTGTCGGTGAGCATGCTTATGAGCAAGAGAGTGAACCGGAGGAAGATGAGGGAGATGAGGGAGTAGAGGAGGATGGTGAAGATGACACGGTGGAGGATGAGGAACCTCATACTTTTCTAGTAGTGAGGAGGAGCTTAGGAGCTATGATTGCGGAGGATGGTGAAACCTTGCAAAGGGAAAACCTCTTCCATGCTAGGTGTCGTGTTAAGGGTGTTGTGTGCTCTATGATCATTGATTCCGGGAGTTGTACTAATGTGGTGAGTCAATCTCTCATAACCCAATTGAAGTTGCCTACTATGAAGCATCCCAAGCCCTACCGGTTACAATGGCTTAGTGAATGTGGGGAGCTTAAGGTAGTGAAACAAGCAATGATCAAGTTTAAAATGGGAAGTTATGTTGATGAACACTTGTTCGACGTTGTGCCCATGCAAGCTTGCCACCTTCTCTTTGGAAGGCCTTGGCAATTTGACCGGCAAGTGGTTCACAATGGACGTGTTAACACTTACACGCTCCAACATGAAGGAAGAAAGTTTGTGTTGAAGCCCCTAACTCCTAAACAAGTGAGTGATGACTACAACCGAATGAAGGAGTTGAGGGAAGCGGCAAAGGCCAAGTCAATCATTGAGACTAGCCCTTTGTCCAAAAGCATGGTGGCAATCCCACCTTCTTCATCTACCGGTGGCATATGTGCCATGATGCAACCGGGCGAGCTCTTAAGAGGTAATGATGGCAACAAGTTTCTCCTATGCTTAGTGCACAAAGGTATGATCCTTAACTCTAATTGTGATTTTTCTTCTAGTCCTTTGCCTAGTGCTTTGAAAAATGTTTTGGAGAACTTTGGGGACATGTTCCCGGATGAGATGCCCGATGGCTTACCTCCCTTGAGGGGTATTGAACATCAAATTGATTTTATACCGGGCTCTCAAATCCCAAATAAGCCGGCCTATAGAAGCAATCCCGAGGATACGAGGGAGTTGCAAAAACAAGTTGATGACTTGCTTTCAAAGGGCTTGGTGAGGGAAAGTTTGAGTCCTTGTGCCGTACCGGTCATTCTTGTCCCAAAGAAAGACGGCACTTGGAGAATGTGCGTAGATTGCCGAGCCGTGAATAAGATAACGATCAAGTATCGTCACCCTATTCCACGGCTTGATGATATGTTGGATGAATTGAGTGGGTCGCGTGTCTTTTCTAAAATCGACCTTAGGTCCGGCTACCATCAAATCCGGATGAAACCTGGGGATGAATGGAAAACAGCATTCAAGACCAAATTCGGTCTCTATGAATGGTTGGTAATGCCCTTCGGGCTTTCCAACGCACCTAGCACTTTCATGCGACTCATGAATCATGTTTTGAAGTCTTTTATCAACAAGTTTGTCGTTGTCTATTTTGATGATATCTTGATCTATAGTAGGACAATTGATGAACATGTTGATCACCTTAGGCAAGTGCTTGAAGCTTTGAGAGCCGAAAAGCTCTATGCTAATTTCAAAAAGTGTGCCTTTGGGGTGGATAAGGTTGTCTTCCTTGGGTTTGCAGTGAGTGCCCAAGGAGTGGAGGTGGATGAGTCTAAGGTAGAGGCCATACGTGATTGGCCTACTCCTACTACCGTGACTCAAGTGAGGAGCTTTCATGGTCTTGCTAGCTTTTATAGACGATTTGTGAAAGACTTTAGCTCCATAGCCGCTCCACTCACCGAATTGGTCAAGAAAGACAAACCCTTTGTTTGGGGAGAGCCTCAAGAGAAGGCTTTCCAAGAGTTGAAAGGTAGGTTGAGTACCGCTCCCCTATTGCAATTGCCCGACTTTGGGAAAGCATTTGAGGTTGAGTGTGATGCCTCGGGGGTGGGAATCGGTGGTGTTTTAATGCAAGATAGCAAACCCATCGCCTACTTTAGTGAAAAGTTGAAAGGGGCCTCCTTGAACTATTCTACATATGACAAGGAGTTGTATGCCCTTGTGAGAGCCCTTGCCCATTGGCAACATTACCTTTGGCCTCGTGAGTTTGTAATCAAGAGTGACCATGAGTCACTCAAGCATTTGAGAGGCCAAGAGAAGCTCAATAAACGGCATGCCAAGTGGGTTGAATTTATTGAGTCCTTTCCCTATGTGATCCAATACAAGAAAGGGAAGGACAATGTTGTGGCGGACGCGCTTTCAAGAAAGTTCGCTCTTGCCACCACTCTCACCTCTAAGCTCATGGGATTCGAGAGCATCAAATTGATGTATGCTCATGATCCAAAGCTAAAGAGTGTCTATGATGCTCTAGAGAAAGGGGAGAGAGTTGAAAAATACCAATGGTCTAATGGATTCATCTTTAAAAATGGTAGAGTGTGCATACCCGAGTCCTCATGGAGGGAATTGCTTGTGCAAGAGGCACATTGTGGAGGACTCATGGGTCACTTTGGGGTAAGAAAGACTTTGGCCGTTCTTCAAGAACAATTCTATTGGCCGAAGATGAGGGTGCATGTGGAGAAGTTTTGCACTAATTGCCTTGAGTGCAAGCGTGCCAAATCTAAATCCCACCCTCATGGGTTATACACTCCGCTCCCCGTACCTACTAGTCCGTGGTTGGATATCTCAATGGACTTTGTCATGGGATTACCAAGGACTAGGGGGGGCCACGATAGCATCTTTGTTGTCGTTGATAGGTTCTCAAAGATGGCTCATTTCATTCCGTGCAAAAAATGTGATGACGCCCGACATGTAGCTTCCTTGTTTGTTGAAAATGTTTTGAAGCTACATGGTGTGCCTCAAACTATAGTGAGTGATAGGGACGCTAAGTTCCTAAGCCATTTTTGGCGAAGTTTATGGGGTGCTTTAGGCACCAAGCTCTTGTTTTCTACGTCCCACCACCCACAAACCGATGGCCAAACCGAAGTGGTCAACCGAACCTCGGGTGCTCTTCTTAGGGCCATGACCCGAGGTAAGGCCGGGACGTGGATTGATAGATTGCCCATAATGGAGTTTGCCTACAATCGTACATTGCATAGCATGATTGGTATGACTCCTTTTGAATGTGTTTATGGTTTTAACCCTTTGATTCCCCTTGATCTAACCCTTTGCCGAGGGAGATGGTTGTTAATTTTGAAGGTAAAGCTCGAGCCAAGGCTTTGATGGAGCTACATGCTAAGGCGAAGAAGAACTTGGAGGAATCATATGCTAAGGTTGCCGCCAAGAAGAACAAAGGCCGCAAGAAGGTGGAACTCAAGAAGGGTGACTATGTGTGGGTGCACTTCCGGAAAGAAAGGTTTCCAAACCTTAGGAAAGGGAAATTGGCACCCCGGGGAGATGGCCCTTTTCAAGTGCTCTCGAAGATAAACAACAATGCCTATGTGGTCGACTTGCCAAGTGAGTATCAAGTTTCTAATACTTTCAATGTTAGTGACTTGGTTCCTTTGAATGTAGGTAACGAAGAGGTCGTGAATGATTCTTCGATTTCGAGGACGAAATCCTCTCAAGAAGGGGAGGGTGATAAGACCCAAACCCCCACAAGACCCCTCACTCGGAGCCAAGCCAAGTTGATCCAAGACATCCATCTTCATTTGATATGGAAGGGTATGGAAGAAGGCCCCAAGAGCGACTTGAAGACTGTGCTTTGGTGTGCCATGGATGGAGGACCTTCTAGTACACTTGACGAGGCATCCGGAGCGCGTTTGGAGGCAATTCAAGGCTCCACAGAACCAGGCGGACCGCCTACTCAACTAGGCCGGCCGCCTAGTTTTTGACAAGTCTCTGGATCTCACTAGGCGGACCGCCTCTGCAAACCAGGCGGACCGCCTACTCCTTCAGCAACTCCAGAACAGGCCGGGCGCCTACTCCAAGTAGGCTGGGCGGCTACTTTGCTGAGATGATGCGGGATTTGCTAGTGTTATGCTATGTTTTGGACAAGTATAGCCCTACGAGGCCTTTATTGTTTAAACCCACTTTAGGGGTATTTTTGAGCTTTCATTACATGTAAGTGTAGTCTATAAATACTTCACAAACATCTTTCAAACCTTTTCACCTTACACTTTGATTAAAACATTGAATGAGAATTGAGTTCATCTCTTTGGAAGAAACCTTTGTCTTTTGGTTGCTTGAATTCACTAGTGGAACCTAGCTGAATCTTGAACCGCTAACCCGACCATTCGACTTGCGAGTCCGGTGTTGTCTCGAGGGTCATTGCATAGTGTAGGTCCTTCTAGACACCGATTCGAGGGTATCTCGAGACAAGTTCCCCGTGGTTACTTCGAAGGGAGTTCGAGAAGTGTCTCGCTCTTCTATCTTTTTTGTTTATCGTATTTGATTCCTATCATTACTTCATCTGGACCTACCTCCACGGGACATCAGAGTTCTGCTGCTATGGTTCGGTCTTCTCCTCAGGCAGCTAGGCCTGTCACTCAGGTTCCTCCTAGGCAGCCGGTTCAGAGAGCTCCTGGTCCTAGAGGTTCAGCTCAGGTTTTTGCTATGACACGCCAGGATGCCGAGGCATCCAATGATGTGATCACAGGTGCTCTTTCTGTTTGTGGCCGCAGTGCCTTTGCCCTTATAGATTCGGGATCTACTTTCTTTTATGTGTCCCCTGGATTTTCACCTTACTTGAGCAAGGATCTGGTTTTTATTGATGCTCCATTTATGGTGGCAACGCCTGTCGGAGATCCTATATGTGTAGGTAAAGGGTATCGGGACTGTGTGATTTCTATTTATGGTGTTGAGTCTCTAGTAGACTTGATGTTGCTAGATATGGTGGAATTTGATGTGATCATGGGCATGGATTGGTTGGCATCCTGTCACGCGACATTGGATTGCCATGCCAAGTCCGTGACTATAGGTGCCGAAGGTGAGCCTAAGGCTATTTGGAAGGGTTCCAGGTCTTCTCCGAGGAACAAGATCATATCATTCATGAAGGCTCAGAAGATGATAGCTCGCGGGTGCGGAGGGTATATTGCTTCTATTTGAGATGTTCGAGTGGAGGAGGTATCTATTGATCGATTACCGGTAGTATGCGAGTATCCGGAGGTCTTTCCGGATGACTTGCCGGGTTTGCCTCCTATGCGGGAGATTGAGTTCTGTATTGATATATTGCCAGGTACTCAGCCTATATCTATTCCTCCATATCGTATGGCTCCTGCTGAGTTGAGGGAATTGAAGGAGAAAATTCAAGATTTGCTTGATAAGGGTTTCATTAGACCCAGTGTGTCTCCTTGGGGTGCTCCGGTTCTTTTTGTTAAGAAGAAGGATGGTTCTATGCGCATGTGTATTGATTATCAGCAATTGAACAAAGTGACTATCAAGAACAGGTATCCTTTACCGCGTATAGATGATTTATTTGATCAGCTTCAGGGTGCTACTAATTTTTCCAAGATGGACTTGAGATCGAGGTATCATCAGTTGAGGATTCCGTTTGAGGATATTTCTAAGACTGCTTTCCGTACGAGATATGGGCACTATGAGTTTCTTGTCATGTCATTTGGGCTTACAAATGCTCTAGCCGCCTTTATGGATCTTATGAACCGTGTGTTCAAGCCATATCTTGATTCTTTTGTTATTGTGTTCATTGATGACATCCTTATATATTCAAGGAGCCGAGGGGAGCATGAGCATCACTTGAAGATTATCCTTCAGACCTTGAGAGACCATGAATTGTTTGCTAAATTCTCTAAATGTGAGTTCTGGCTGGATACCGTGTCATTCCTAGGTCACGTGGTGACCAAGGACGGTATTAGTGTTGATCCCAAGAAAGTGGAGGCCGTTCAGAATTAGCCTAGGCCTACTTCTCCTACAGAGATTCGGAGTTTCTTAGGCTTGGCAGGTTATTATCGGCGATTCGTGGAGGGATTTTCTTCCATATCAGCACCACTGACTAAATTGACGCGGAAGAATGTTCCTTTTCTATGGTCTGCTGCTTGTGAGTCTAGCTTTCAGAGGCTCAAGACTGTCTTGACTACAGCACCTGTATTGGCCTTGCCTAGTGGATCCGGGGGATTCACAGTCTATTGTGATGCTTCTGGTATTGGCTTAGGTGGTGTTTTGATGCAGAATGGCAAGGTGATAGCTTATGCCTCGAGACAACTGAAAGTGCATGAGAAGAACTACCCTCTCCACGATCTAGAGTTATTGGCGGTGGTATTTGCATTGAAGTTGTGGAGGCATTATTTATATGGTGAGCCTTGTGAGATTTTCACTGATCATAAGAGTCTCCAGTATCTGTTCACCCAGAAGGACTTGAACGGGAGACAGCGCCGATGGTTGGAGTTGCTTAAGGATTATGACATCGCTATTCGGTATCATCCCGGGAAAGCTAACGTTGTGGCTGATGCTCTGAGCAGGAAGTCTATGGGTAGCCTTGCCTATCTTGATGTTGATATTAGACCACTAGCTCGAGAGTTGCAGGCCTTGTCCATTAGTGGAGTGCGATTTGATGATTCTGTGCTAGACCGAGTTTTTTCTTATATAGGGACTCAGTCATCCCTAGCTTCCCAGATCAAGGAAAAGCAATTTGATGATTCATATTTGTGTGATATTCGAGATAGAGTTTTAAGTGGGGGAGTTACCTCATTTATGATCGGAGATGGTAGTGTACTACGGCTCAACGGTCGGTTGTGTGTTCCGAATGTTGGGGAGTTGAGGCAGCTGATATTGGCAGAGGCACACAGTTCTCGGTATTCTATTCATCCTGGTATTACGAAGATGTATCAAGATCTTCGGGATTTATATTGGTGGAAGGGAATGAAGAGAGATGTTGTTGATCATGTGTCTCGGTGCTTAAATTGTCAGCAGGTATAGTATGAGCATAGAAGACCAGTCGGGGTGACTCAGTCCATGCCGATTCCGGAATGGAAATGGGAGCATATTACTATGGACTTTGTGGTTGGATTGCCTTTGACCATGGTCAAGCATGATTCAGTATGGGTAGTGGTGGATCGTCTCACCAAGTCAGCTCATTTCATCCCCGTGAGGACTACTTATTCATCGGAGCGCTTAGCTCGTATCTTTATCGAGCAGATTGTGAGATTGCATGGTGCTCCAGTCTCTATTATATCAGATCGCGGTACTCAGTTCACAGCTCAGTTCTGGAGATCATTTCAGAAGGAGCTGGGTACCCGAGTGGATCTTAGCACCGCATTACATCCTCAGACTGATGGTCAGTCCGAGAGGACCATCCAGATTCTTGAGGATATGCCTTTGGTGGAATTTGCCTATAATAACAGTTATCAGTCTTCTATCCAGATGGCTCCGTTTGAGGCATTATATGGCCGCCGATGTCATTCTCCAGTTGGTTGGTTTGAACCTGGAGAGGTGAAGGTGTTCGGTCCGGATGTAGTTCAGCAGACCTTAGATAAGGTCCGAATCATTCAGGATCGGCTCCGCACATCTCAGAGTCGACAGATATCTTATGCGGATCGAAGGAGGAGAGATTTGGTGTTTATGGTCGGTGACCGAGTGTTTCTTAAAGTATCGCCGATGAAGAGTATTATGAGATTCGGGAAAAAGGGCAGGCTTAGTCCGAGGTTCATTGGTCCTTTTGAGGTCTTGGAGCGCATTGGCGCTATTGCATATAGGCTTGCTTTGCCTCCATCTCTGTCAGTTCATCCGGTGTTTTACGTATCTATGCTCCGAAAGTATGTTCATGATCCATCCCATGTGATTGATATGGCTTCTGTCGAGATCGACGAGGACTTGGCTTATTTGGAGGAGCCGATTGCTATTGCGGCTAGAGAGATCCGTAAGCTAAGGGCGAAAGAGATCCCGTTGGTTAAAGTACTATGGAAGAATCGTCCTAGCGAAGAGGCCACTTGGGAACTCGAGTCCGACATGCGGGAGAAGTATCCTCGCCTTTTCGATAATTCAGGTATGATTTCAATCTCTAAAGCCTGAAAGTTATGTTGTTGTTTATGATTTCGGGTAGTAGCGAGAGTCCTCTAAATCCGTGTAATTATTTTCGTGAAAATGTGAATCTTACCTTAGACTCGGGCTCGTCCGAGGATGAACGAGAGTCTAAGTGGGGGAGATTGTAACGACCTCAAATAGTCGTTTTGGGAATCAGGACCTCGATTTGCATGTCGACAATCCCAAAAGCTCCGTAAGGTCCATTATGACATGCCTGAAAATTTTTAGCTAAAACGAACTTTGTTAGATAGGTATCGGAGAAAGACATCCGTTTCGGATATTCGTTAAGGCTAAAAGAGGTTTCGGAGTTCGATTTGAGCAAATGAGCTCTGATGTGAAATCTGAAAGTTGCATTAGGTTCGTATGGTAATTTATGACCTGTAGCAACCTTCAGAAGTGAAAACGGACCTCGTTTGATAGGACTTTTGATAAAGTCTCCGTTGCGGAAGTTTAAAAAGGTTAAAAGAGGTTTTCGAGCTCGATTTGAGTAAACGAACTCCGATGAGAGATCTGAGGGTTCCGTTAGGTTCGTATCGTCATTTGTGACTTGTAGCAACTTTCGAATTTGTATTCCGGGGTCGTTTGATTAAAATTCGCTATTTTGGCGAAAGTCGAAATTTGACCCTTTCCCGTGGGACCCACTTTTTGAGTTGTAGAGATCCGAATTGAGTTTCGTCTTGACGAGCATGTCACACAAGTCTTGTATGACTTGTATCCAAAATTTGGGGTCATTCCGAGCTTCGTAGGGTCCCGTTTGGACCCAAAAACAGTGGCTAACCTGGTGCAAAGCCAAAAAAGCTGCTGAATTCTGTTTTTTTTTTTTGCTGTTCAGCCGGAAAGAAATTGATGTTTCAGATCAATCCATAAGGAACTGGAAAAAAGTCAAAACATGAAAGTTGTAGCTCTTTGAGTTGTGGTTCTAATGCCACCAATCTCATATCATTTGGACATTCCTATGAAAAGTTAATGGTATTTTACTGAAAGCTATCCAGTGAGGTACAATTTGGACAGCATGTGGTACAACTCTTTAAAGCTGCGGGCTGCTATATATACTAGGGCGGGCATTCATTTTTTGATTTTCATGTTTTGAGCTTCTAAAAGTGATTCCAAGGGGAATTTGAAGTACCAAAATTATTCCTAAATACAAGGTAACTATTCTTACCCATTTTTAACGCTTTAATCCGAGGATCAAAGTGACGATCCTTGGAAAGTGGGTTTGAACCCTAGATTTGTGAAATGGGAAAAATGACCGAGTTGGACTCGGGTATGTACAAAAATGGTACTTTTGGACTCGTGGGAGTATGGGGAGTCCGGAAACATAAATTTTACGGGTTTTTGGGTACGTCCGACCCGGGGGTATTTTGATAAATTGCCTCTTAAATTGCGTAAGGGCTTAGAATCCTTTCCTCACATGCTTACGAGTGCGACACTATTTCTTTGGCTCAGAGAGGAGTCTTATGGAGGCACATCGTTTGGGAAAGGAGGTCGGTCCTTAGCCACTTGAGCCGATTTTGAGGTAAGTGCGACTTGACCTCTATTTTGCTTGCGGATAAGATTTGATCTTGCTAAGTAAGATGTCGAGTACTTAATTGACTAGCATTGTCTAGTAGATAGTATTACGTACTACTTGTTATATTTATACAAAAAGGAGAAAGCACAAACGTGACTTGTGTATAGTCGATGTTGTGTGCCGGTGTATGAGTGATATGCTCTAGGGACAGAGGCCGATGGTGCGTTATGACCTAGAAGCGAAATTCCATCTAGGGACAGAGGCCGGTGGTGCGTTATGACCTAGATGTGGAGACTTATAGGGACAGAGGCTTGTGGTGCGTTATGACCTATAAGTAAAGTTGTTTATAGGGACAGAGGCCTGTGGTGCGTTATGACCTATAAACAAAGCCGCACAGGGTGTGTGCTTATGCTATGTACTAGGTATATCATTACCTATGTGGTATGCGAGATATATCATCGCCGTGCTGTGTGTTAATTATATTATTGCTTATGCCATAGTATCAATATAATATTGTATATGCTGCCTATATTATGTCTCTTTATATTATTGACCATGTTATGTATTCGCATATTATTGCTTGTGTTGTTGTATAATTATATTATCGTATGTAATATTTATGGGTTACTGTAAAGGTGTGGATTGTACTTCCGTTATCTGCTTATGCATTATCAAAGACTTGTCCGGAAAGGGTAATTTAGCGGACCTGTCGATGATCTTACTGGGCTTTGGCTCATAACTTACTGTTTAAATGTGCAGATCCTTCTACTAGTCAGACAGCTGGACTTATCTGATCCGTTCGAGGCTGTGACTATTTTTGCTTGAGGTGAGCCAACCGCATGGTTCGCGGTGGCATACTGTCTGATCCACCTTAGTCTTTAGACGCTTCCTACATCTTGTATTATATATATATATATATATATATATATATATATATATATATATATATATATATATATATATCAGATGTCAGAATTCGTAGATGCTCTATTGACACTGTATTTCGGGTGGAGGTCTACACCTATATTTTATTGAAATATTTCTATCTAAATTATCATTATGAGTCAGTTTAATTATTCGTGGTTCGCCTAAGGATGTAACACTTAGGTGCCATCACGGCCCCAAAAATTGGGTCGTGACAGGAAGGGCCTAGAAGAAGGAAGCGATTGGAAGCCATTCTGGTGCTCAAAGCGCAAGGAGCAGCCCAGTGAACCAGGCGCTCCGCCTGCACCTTAGGCGCCCCGCCCAGAGAGCAAGGGGGCCAGGCGCTCCGCCCGACAACCAGGCGCAACGCCCAGCCAACCCCACTGCTCAAAATTGCACAAATTGCGGGCGCTCTGCCCCATTTGCTGAAGGACGAGAATCCCTAGTGTGTTATGTCTATTTTGACCCTACGTGGTCTTCTATTCCTAAGCCTAAGTGTGGGCACTCTAGACATTTTACTTAGTGCCTAAAAATATCTATAAATAGCTAGATAGCTTATTTTAGTCATGAGCTTAGGATTGATGAGAAAAGAACCTTTGTTTAAGCGTTAAACTCTTTGTTGAATGAAAACCTTTGATGGGACTTGTTCTTCCTCTAGCAGATCTAGATGAATTCCAATCCCCCCGACCATTCTACTTGCGTGCTCACGTTAGCTCGAGGGTAGTTGCTTAGCGTAGGTGTTCTTGGCATTCTCTCGGGGTGTAACGAAACGAGTTCTCCGTTGCTACTTGAGATTATTGATCGAGTTACGTCTCGTTCTTTATCTTTTACTTTTCCGCGTTTGATTCTTATCAATTTGCTTGTATCTTTACACTTCAACCATTAATATCATTTATGTATATAGCATTAATGTACAAAAATGTTAAAGCACTCACTAATAAAAATAAAGAAATCCTAACCATCCTAATCGGTCTTTTGGTATACGATGTACATGGACGTTGGAAAACAAATATTTATGGAATTAGTGAGTGAATGTTCATTCTTATACAATCTAGAAGGATATATAAATACTCGAATTCTCAGATTCCCTGCACCTATCAAAAGACATTATAAGCTCTTTATAATGAGCAAACAAATGGGTTGCAACAATTCAAATTCCCAGCTCCAACATTTTTGAATTTGCCTTCAATGATCATTTACTATTATAACTTCTCTAAATGTCTCTGGAGGAAAGAGGGCGATGGAAGTCTAGAAGATATATATAGAGTGAAGAAAGGCTAGTAACGCACGACAATGCTAAATAGAAGAGGAATATGCATTATGAGTTTGCTGCTAATATAGAGAGACTGTTATGCATTTTCATACTACAATATTGCTATTGGAAATATTCCAATAAGTTTAACATTATATTCTTTTTGTCTCGGTTTTATAGTTCTGCTACTTTAACTTTTCCAGACAAATAAATAATAGAGTCTAGAAGCACTGTCCTGTTAGATGTATAACAATAACTTTTATTTTTTAATTTTTCATCAATTTATTTATGTAAAATTAACGTTGTACCATTTCATACAAGTATGTTGATACCTCATCTTTTCCGCCTTATCAAATTATGCGTAACTTTTGAAGGATGAGTTTTGAAGATGACAAAGGACCTGGTGCTAAGTGGACCACGAAAAGGTTCACAGTCGAAGTGAGAAGGTCAGCTGTTCAAACGAGATATTCAAGTCAGAGCTGAACAAGGAAAGAAAAGAACAGCTGGAGTCAAAGTTCCAATCCTACCGGAAGTCGGAGAAACTAGAAGCGGTGCTGAGAAGGACGCAGTTCCTAAACGTATATGGATTGGGACATAAGGCAAATTAACTTAGGTTTTAAATAAGGAAATATGAATAACCTTGTTTAAACTGATTTCAAAGAGGAAAAGGATTCCTAAACTTCGTTGGATCCGGCTAAGTCTAGCTCCTATATATACAAGTTAATTTGGCCAAATTCAACACGCACAAAAGAGATCTCAATAGAGCATATCAAGTACAATCTGATCGTGGGAAGCTTTGTGTGCACGAACAAAGGCTGAGCAGCAGAACCTTACGGAGGAGCAGTTTCATAGTTAAGTCTGTTGTTTTAGTTTCTTTGTTATAGGCTATTGAGTTGTAATCTATTCGCTTGGTTAGAAGAATTAATTAGAGATTAATTTTTGAGGTTGAGTAGAGGTAACCTTACCAGCTAACGTGTGGCTGTGAAGGTTCTAGGTACTAGGGGGTTCTAGTTCCTTGATTACATTACGTTGTAGTCTAAAACTTGCTCGGGTTTTCCTTTAGTGGAAGAGTTAAATCCCAAGAGTTTGGGTCGTGGTTTTTTATCCCTTGAGCAAGGATTTTTCCACGTAAAAATCTCCGTGTTCTTTACGTTTCCGCAATTTGTTTAGTTTCAGAGATAGGTGAAACTTGCAAGGAACCTGGTTCTTTGTGAGTTAGGCGCAGAAAGTTAAAACGCAAGTTTTAGGTTTCAAAAATTGGGTAAGGACACTATTCACCCCCCTCTAGTGTCTTACAAAGGTGCACCAAGTGCAACAAGTTGTATCCGAGCAGGTTCTCTCAGAAAAAGATTAACATCTTGAGAAGGATCTGAACAATGAGTGCACCACCGATAATCACCGAAGGACAATCTGTCAACAGGCCTCCTCAATTTAATGGCCAATACTTTGGATGGTGGAAAGGCAAAATGGAAGACTTTATTCAAGCTGAAGACTTTCAGCTATGGATCATCACCAAGGATGGACCTCTTGTCCCAACCAGAACTGTTGGACAGCCACCTTATGAGCAAACTGTTCCCAAGGAGATATCAGAATACACAGATGCTGATTTCAAGATGGTGGAGAAGAATGCAAAAGCTAAGAGGCTCATCATATGTGGACTTGGTCCTGATGAATACAACAGAGTTTCTTCATACAAGACTGCCAAAAAAATTTAGGATGCTCTACAAATTGCTCATGAAGGAACTTCACGTGTAAAGAAGTCAAGGATCCAGATGCTGAAAAGAAAGTTCGAGTTGTTTGCTATGGGTGAATCTGAATCTATCCAGGATATGATGACCAGGTTCACAACCATAACGAACGAGATGAAGTCACTAGGTATGGTTTTAACTAATGAAGATTTGGTCGAAAAAGTGATCAGGATTCTACCTGATTCATGGGAATCAAAGGTTACAGCTATCATAGAGTCCAAGGAACTGGACAAGATTGAACTAGATGAACTCGTTGGTAGTCTGAAAACTCATGAGCTTATGAAACAGTCAAGGATGAAGGTGGAACCCAAGAAGGAGAAGAACCTAGCTCTAGAGGCAACTGGAGGTTCTAAGTATGAAGTATCTGAGCATGAGATGGCTTTAGTCAATGCAGTACGAAAAACCTTAGGCTTTGAAAGAAGAAGAACCAAAGCCACTCCTGCCAAGAACAACATAATTGAAAATCCTGACTACTCAGGGTGTTTTAAGTGTAATAAGAAGGATCATGCTATAAAGGACTTCCCACTGTGGGATATTGAGTGGAAAAGGTCTGGAGCTTCAAAGGAGAATGAACCTAAGAAGACCAAACGTCTACCCAACTTCAGAGCATTAAGGAGAAAGAAGAAAGAGGCCTTCTATGCAACATGGGGACCTTATGAGAGCAAAATTGATGAAGAGGAAGAAGAACCAGAAGACGACTCTCCATTGGCACTGATGGCTGATAATGAACCTTCGATTGATGATACACCTGAGGTAAGTCTCGATGAACTAAAAACTAGACTTCATACTTGTTCTTCTAGGGAATTAAATTTGCTTGCCCTGACTTTAATTGAAGAGATTGAAAATTTGAGGTCTGAGAAGGAACAAGCACTTTCTGAGAAGGACCAACTAATGTTAGTTGCGTCTGAGTTTTCAGTGAGAAATAAAAACTTGGAAAAAGCTAAATCTGATCTTAAAAAGGAATTAACTGCTAGTGAAAATCAAGTTTTTGAACTAAATCAGAAAGTCTCAGCCCTTGAATTAGAAATTCTTCAATTAAAGGAACAGGTGCTTTGTGAGAAGAAGCTAGGTTCTGCACTCAAACTTGAGAATAAAAAATTGAAAGAAGTGTCTGGTAAGCAAGGAGTTAGTGAGGCTCAAATCAACCTTGAAGCTGAGCTTAAAAAGAAAAATCAGGTTCTACTTCAGGAAACTGAGAAGAACCGGGTTCTTCAGGAAAAGGTTGAAAAAGCTAACTCTGAGCTAACCAGACTCACTAAATGGAACAAGTCATCTGAAGCTTTGAATTGGTTGCATGAAAATCATAATAGAGGTAAAACTGGATTAGGACATAGGAAACCTTTACCTGCTTGGAACCCTAATAGTAAATATGTAGGACTTTCTTGCGACAAACTTTGCTTTTTGTGCGGTAAGATTGGACATATCAAGAATGAGTGCAGTGTTGCAAAAGATGCAGTGAAAAGGAATAAAAAATTAGTTTTACCTTATTGGGCTAGAAAAGATTTGATTCATCCATTCGATAACAAAAAGGGACCCAAGCTAGTCTGGGTTCCTGTTACTAACCCTTGATTTTCTTTTGCAGGCTGGAGTGAGATGGAACAACCCAAGCTGGATTCTTGATAGTAGGTGTTCCAGGTACATGACAGGAGATAGAAGAAACTTTCTCTCACTCGCAGCATTTTAAGGGGGCAGTGTGGCTTTTGGAGGAGGCAAGAGCGGTGAAATTGTTGGTATTGGAAAAGTTGGGAGATCCCTCAATCATGCTATTGACAATGTACTCTGTGTGGATGGATTGAGGCACAATCTTCTAAGTATCTCTCAACTATGTGATAGAGGAAACTCAGTGAGTTTCACCTCTGTAGGTTGCATTGTGAAGAACCTGCAGACTGGTGAAGTGATAATGGAAGGGAAACGAGCTAACAATGTGTATAAGGCTACGTTAGGTTCTCTTCCTGAGAATAATTTGACTTGTCTGAATGTGTTGGAGAATGATAGTCAGTTGTGGCACAAAAGACTAGGACATGCAAGCTTGACTCAATTGAATAAGTTGGTGTCAAAGGACCTGGTTCGTGGAATGCCAAGCAAGAGGTTCAATCACATCAAGATTTGCGATGCTTGTGTGAGGGGGAAACATGTAAGCTCTTCATTCAAGTCAAAGAAAGTGGTTAGTACTTCTAAACCACTTGAGCTGGTTCACATGGACTTATGTGGACCAATGAGGGTAAGCAGCAGAGGAGGTCATAGGTTCGTAATGGTAATAGTTGATGACTACTCCAGATACACATGGACCTTGTTCCTCAAGTCTAAAGATGAAGCATATGATATGTTCGAGGACTGGGTCAGAGTCAATCAGAAGAAACTGGGGGTTCAACTAGTGAGTATAAGGTCTGACCATGGTATAGAATTTGAGAATGCTAAGTTTGCAGAATATTGTAATAAACATGGTGTGCATCACAACTTCTCTGCACCAAGGACCCCTCAGCAAAATGGTGTAATT
This sequence comes from Petunia x hybrida, assembly GCA_037355625.1. NCBI lineage: Eukaryota > Viridiplantae > Streptophyta > Magnoliopsida > Solanales > Solanaceae > Petunia > Petunia x hybrida. The sequence continues at coordinate 57,647 of JBBBVM010001183.1, read as the reverse complement.
GAAAGGAAGAACAGGTCCTTGGAGGACATGGCTAGAACTATGTTGCTGTCAAGCGGTCTATCGAAGAACTTTTGGGCTGAAGCTGTCAACACCGCTTGCTACTTGCTGAATCGCTGTTCTATCCGTCCTCTGTTAGAGAAAACTCCCTATGAGTTGATTAGAGGCAGGAAACCTAATATTGCACATCTCAGAGCTTTTGGGTGCAAGTGTTTCGTGCATAACAATGGGAAAGAACCTCTAGGGAAGTTTGATGCTAGAAGTGATGAAGCCATCTTCTTGGGATATTCTTCACAAAGTAAAGCGTATAAAGTGTTCAACAAGAGGACCTTGACTGTAGAAGAAAGTGTGCATGCGGTATTTGATGAATCTGAAAGTGTTACAAACAGACAAGAAGATGATGATCAGGAGACTGGTCTTGCAAGGAATGAACCTGCTGAAGACCCTGAGAATTTGAATGGAGTTAAAAGTGATCAGGACGATAAGGATCAAACTCAGGGGGAACTAGAAGGAAATCAGACAGGGGGAACTAAAGAGCAAGATGAAGCAGACTTAGACGGCTCAGATCCTCCTGGAAACAACACTCAGCAGATTCAGCCTAAACCTTGGAGATATCAAAGTTCTCATCCACTGGAGAACCTCATGTCTGATCTAAACACTGGAGTTGTTACTAGAACAACTTTGAAGAACTTCTGTGCATTCTTTGCGTTTCTGTCCTCAATAGAACCAAAGAATGTACGTGAAGCACTTGAGGATCCAGACTGGGCGATTGCTATGCAAGAGAAACTTCATCAGTTTGACCGAAGCAAGGTATGGCACCTGGTCCCTCGACCAACGGACAGGTCCATCATTGGTACTAAATGGGTCTTTAAAAACAAACTAGATGAACATGGCATAGTAACAAGGAACAAGGCAAGATTGGTGGTTCAAGGTTATAGTCAAGAAGAAGGAATCGATTATGATGAAACCTTTGCACCTGTTGCTAGAATGGAGGCCATTAGGATGCTTATTGCTTTTGCAGCTTACATGGAGTTTAAGCTGTACCAGATGGATGTGAAGAGTGCATTCCTCAATGGTTATTTAAATGAAGAGGTGTATGTGGTTCAACCACCTGGCTTTGAAAGTACAGAGTTCCCTGATCATGTCTACAAACTTGACAAGGCACTGTATGGATTGAAACAGGCTCCTAGGGCTTGGTATGAAAGGTTGTCTGTGTTCTTACTGAATAATGGATTTACAAGAGGTAAAATAGACAATACTTTGTTTTTAAGGAAGAAAGCCAAGGACCTGCTGATTGTTCAAGTGTATGTAGACGACATCATTTTTGGTGCTACTAATGAGAACCTTTGCAAGGAGTTTGCCGACCTGATGGGAAGTGAATTTGAGATGAGCATGATGGGTGAGCTGAATTTCTTCTTAGGCTTACAAATCAAGCAAACTCAGGAAGGCACAATGATCCACCAGCAGAAGTACATCAAAGAGCTGTTAAGGAAGTATGATATGAAGTCTGCTAAGGATATGAACACACCCATTGCTCCTGGAACGAAGATAGATCTGGATGAAACTGGTGCTTCAATCGATGAAACTAAGTACAGAGGAATGATTGGTTCGTTGCTGTATTTAACTGCAAGTCGTCCAGATATTGTTTATAGTGTGGGATTGTGTGCAAGGTTCCATTCAAAACCAAAAGAGTCACACTTAACTGCAGTCTAGAGAATCTTGAGATATTTGAAATGAACTCAAGATCTTGGATTATGGTATCCAAAAGGTGGATGTTTTGATCTAATTGGGTATGCAGATGCTGACTATGCTGGTCACTTGGTGGATAGGAAAAGTACATCTGGGATGGCACACTTCCTAGGTCCTTGTTTAGTTTCATGGGCTACGAAGAAACAAAACTCAGTGGCATTATCCACAGCTGAAGCTGAATATGTAGCAGCTGCTTTATGTTGTTCACAGCTATTATGGATCAAGCAGCAGCTAGAGGACTTTGGAATCAAGTGTGGGCCAGTTCCAATCTTTTGTGACAATACCAGTGCAGTCAACATTGCCAAGAACCCGGTCCAGCACAGGAGAACAAGGCACATTGATATTAGGCATCACTTTCTAAGGGACAATGTTGAGAAAGGCCTAATTACTATGAACTTTTGCAGGACTGAGGGCCAAATTGTTGATATCTTCACTAAGGCATTGAACATGGTATAATTTGAAAAGAACAGGCTTGAGCTAGGGATGACCAAGATACAATGAACGATGCAGCACCTGGTTCTCCCAATGATTGGCTAGTGAAGTTTCCTTGTTTTACTTAGCTTAACTTTGCTTAGTTGATTCTACTATGAAAACTTAATTGTTTTGCTTGCTAACCTATTTGGAACCTATTTTCATGACTTAGATACTGGCAAATTTTTGAAATCTAGGATATAATGAAGAAACTGGTGCATGGACATTCAGGTACACATTCTATATCACTTACTGAATATAACGTTGTCTTACGTGGCCTAATTTGTTACCAATCACCCTCACTTGGCGGCGGATTAGTGTAAAACTTTTAAAATTCAAAATCTTTGAACCTTGATGGCGTCAGCTCCTATGCGTAATAATTAGCAGCATCTTTTTCCAATCCCATCAACCCGTTCCCCTTCCCGATAAACCTAAACCCATCTCTATTCCACTACTTGATCATAGACATTGTTTCTATCGGCTGAAAATTCTAAAAACTCTCTCAAAATATTCTCTCTCTCTAAAACACAATACTCTGAAAAAAAACAAAATGTCGACCAGTTCTAAAGTAGATTCTCAACTCTTCTCTCCAAAACTCAAAATTTCTAAACTAAATCAAAAGGGGAAGCAACTGGCCGCTTGTCGTTCTGTAGCTATGGCGAGGAAATTTGCAAAGTTAAGACAGAAGAAGTTGTCGGAGGAAGCAACTAGTAAGGGGGAAAGTGTTCCAGAAACTGGTACGGAGGAAGGAATCTTTGAAGCGACTCAAGAAATCATCCAAGAAACTGAAAAGGTAAACCCTAGTTCTCCTACTGGTACTGTAGTTTTCGATGCTAGTATACCCTCTATGCTTGTAGATTTAGGAGAACAAGCTGATAATGAAGTAGGAGATAAGGAGGAGGTAGTTGTAGAAAATCCTAAAAAAGTTGTCGAAACAGAGGTTGTTGTAGTGGTCGCTAAAGAAACTGAGAACATAGTTGAGGAACCTGTTCCTGAGGCGGTTCCAATGGTAGAAAAGTCTGTTAGTAACAAGGGAGAAGAAAAATCTGCTGAACCTGCTAAGGAACATGAGAAAGAACCTGGTTCGTTCTCTGGTTCTATAGCTGGTGACGACGCAGATTTGAGAGAAATTGATGATTATGTGGAAGAGAAAGTAGAAGGTGTAGGCTTTACTGAGCCTTTGGATGTTGAGTTGCCTGAGGCTAATCCCACTCCTCAAGCTAGTGAAGGTTCCTCTAGTGAGACTGATGTTGTGGTGGTGGAGGAACAGAGGAGGTTGGGAAAAAGGCCTGTGGTGCAGGAACAAAAACAAACTGTGAAGAAAAGAAGGCTAGTGAAGGGAGGAGAATTTGTAGGTAGTTTGAAAATGGGTAGTTCTGGAGATGAAAAGGGGATGAGAGAAAGTAGTAGAAAAACAAGGAGTCATGTGAGAAGACCTGCGACTCGTGGTTCTGTGAGAGAGCAGCAGGAGAAGATTGTGGAGGAACCTGAGGTTCGTAGGAGAGGTTCCAAATCAAAAATGGTGATTGGAGATGACAAGGAAGACAAGAAGAGAAGGGTGGCCTACTTCAGAGGTCTACCAATAGTTAAGGGTAAAATTCTAACTGACCTGGAGCTAGAGGGTATGACTCAACTTGGTGCTAAGTTGAGAGCTCAAGATTGGTTGAACCTGTTCAGTGATCGTACTAGACAGCTTAGGGAGCAAGTGGTTCGAGAATTTTATTCTAATTGCACAGTGAGTGAAGGAATTGTGACAACCATAGTCAAGAGGCTAGTTATCCAGTTTGATAGTGTGGAACTGGGTGAGATTTTGGGTGTTCCCTCTCAGGGCTATAGCGAGTATATGAGGAACTCGTGGCTGACTAGAGGAGATGGTGTGTCTGCTTTGGAGGTGACCCGAAAATTTGCAGGGAGACCAAGACTGGCAAGGGCTACACAAGTTAAGAAGAAGGCAATGCAACCCTTCTACCAGTTGCTCTTTGAATTTGTGCTGAAGAACTTGTTGCAGAGGTCAGAGAGGAGGAGTGAGGCCAACTTTCTGGATATGAACTATATGGACCTGCTAGATCGAGAAGTTCGTATTAATCTGTCTTAATTGATGATCAAGCACATACGTAGCGTAGCTGATATAGGGTTAGGCAAACATGCGCTGGTCTATGGGTTTCTTCTGGGGAAGGTATTTGATTTCTTTGGGGTGCCTGCTGGTAAGTGGACAGAGCCAGACCATAATGACTTGTTTGGGAGGAACATTCTTAAATCCTGTAACTATGTGTTGGATGGTGAACCTGCTGATGAACCAGAGCCTATGGAGGATGATGCTGAGGAAAGGAGGAACAACAGAGTAGATAGGAGAATTGAGGGGTTCAGGAGGCAGCTTGGAAGATAAAATGATGAGCTGGCCTGGATGAATGCTGAAAACACAAGGCTGGCTGCAGAGCTGAAGCGTGAAAGAGAAGGAAACTCGCGTCGCCTCGCCTTGTTGCTTGCTCACTTTAACATCCCTGATATTCCCCAATTCTGAACCAGTTCCATTCCTTAAATCCCCTCCTGGTTCTTTTATGGCCTGTTTTTAAGACAATCATATATTTTGGTTTGTAATATTTGAATGCTGTTTTGGATGTTAAGCCGGTTTGGCACTTATGTTGATATAAATATCCTGCTTGCTAGTATTCATTGTCTGAAATAGGTTCCTGACGTTTAAAGGTTGGCTTGCTGCCTTTGGCACTAGAGTCAACTAGACTTAATTTAAGTTGAGCAGGTTCTGACAACTGTGAAACTTTTCGATGATGCCAAAAGGGGGAAGTTAGATGTTGATTAGTTCATTATATGTTTGTGACCTATTTTTGCCTAACTGTCATTACCCTGGTTCGTGGTTAGTGTTTGATTTTTACAGGTTCTTGAGAGTATAAACCCTCGGTAAGACAACATGGTTTATCATCATCAAAAAGGGGGAATTTGTTGAAGGATGAGTTTTGAAGATAACAAAGGACCTGGTGCTAAGTGGACCACGAAAAGGTTCACAGTCGAAGTGAGAAGGTCAGTTGTTCAAACGAGATATTCAAGTCATAGCTGAGCAAGGAAAGAAAAGAACAGCTGGAGTCAAAGTTCCAATCCTACCGGAAGTCGGAGAAACTAGAAGCGGTGCTGAGAAGGACGCGGTTCCTAAACGTAAATGGATTGGGACATAAGGCAAATTAACTTAGGTTTTACATAAGGAAATATGGGTAACCTTGTTTAAACTGATTTCAAAGAGAAAAAGGATTCCTAAACTTAGTTGGATCCGGCTAAGTCTAGCTCCTATATATACAAGTTAATTTGGCCAAATTCAACACGCACAAAAGAGATCTCAACAGAGCATATCAAGTACAATCTGATCGTGGGAAGCTTTGTGTGCAAGAACAAAGGCTGAGCAGCAGAACCTTACAGAGGAGCAGTGACACGACCCGAAATTCGGTTAGGCCATGCAGGCACCCGATATCCTTCCCTAGACCCGTCGGGCGAATCCTTATCAATTAAATTAGGAAAATAAATACAATTCAATTTATAAATAATAACAAGACTTAGAAAAAGTACAAACATAATGATATCTCTAAGCTGTAAAAAAGAAATTACAGCTGACTACCCACATACTAGGTTTAGGGCTATCTAGACTAGACATCTAAGAGTACAAAAGAAGATAGAGACCTCCTGAAGGGAGCAAAATGCAACTGAAATAACAACCAATAAACTGGTGGCAATCCAGAATAAAAGCTGGCTCACCCTGACAGCTGAAGTCGTCTTCGCTCCTTCACAACGTGGCGAACTCAATCCTGGAGCGAACCTGCCGAAACGAAATAGATAGACAAGAAACAAACAACAAACAAGGGTGAGTCAAAAGGACTCAATAAGTGGGGAAGACTAGCCACCTCAAAGAATAGGATAGCTAGCCAGGGAAAAAAAACAGATAAACCAAATTCCTCTTATTTAAATTATAAAAAGGCAGAGCCAGATAACAACCGGAAACACGTATGAAACCATAAACTCAACTAGGGATACGAGCCAGAAACATATCAACAAATAAGCAATACACATATAAGCTGGACAGTAGTCATGTACCGTAAGTCTACACAATGGTATGAAATGAGATGAAATGTAATGAAATGAAATGTGATGCAAAGGGTCACATGTGCCCGTAATCCCATCCCGAAGCGGAATACTCCTGCATTCGAGGGGGATCCAATCTGATAACCAACTGGAGCGGAATACTCCTGCTCCTGGGGCGGAATACTCCTGCACCCGATATAATATAAACCAGAGGCGGAATACTCCTGCACTCTCTTGGGGCAGAATACTCCTGCACCCGATATAATGTAAAGCTGAGGCGGAATACTCCTGCACTCTCCTGGGGCGAATTCCTCCTACCCTCAATATGATACAATGGAGTGGAATGCTCCTGCTCCTGAGGCGGAATACTCCTACCCTCAATATGATACAATGGAGCGGAATACTCCTGCTCCTGGGGCGGAATACTCCTGCACCCAATATGATATGCAATGTAATGCATATGAATGACATATAATGCATATAATGCAATGCGATGCGATAATAATCCTTCACCGGTGCGGGACTCTCATCGACAGTTGGGAAGTAGATGCCAACTCACAGCCAGAGTATAATGCTCAGTTCCTCAATGCAATACCAACAATAGGACATAACATATAATATACAATGTAAATCCAAAGCTAAGGCGTAAGGAGTACGCCTATCGGCAGCTACACACGTAAGGAACACGTGGTAGAAAATCCACGAGGCTAGGTGCCTCCAAAGAAATGGATATAAACACTTACTTCTTCCAAAAGTTAGTACGGCTAATCAACAACCGCTTTATCCTTTGGTTTCCTTGCCAAACAATCCCACTCTATTCAATAAGCTGAAAAATATATCAATTTAGGCTAAAGACTTCATTCCTTACGTCTTAGGGTTATCCGGTTAGGAACCTGATACCCTATTCGCATACGCAATACGCAGGCCAGGCCTATGTACATGGTTTAAGGTCACATAACCAAACCCTAAATAAATTACATTTATAAGTTGCCCATAACTCACTGAGTACGAATATATGATCAATTTCATTATCGGGGTCCATTTGACCCTTTAAACTATTCATTGAACTTATTAAAATGATGTCTAATATCCCAATTTTTATCGTAAAAATATATTCAAACACACGTAATAAACTCAAATAATATATTAGGATCATTACCTGAATGTTTCAGGGTGAAAATTCTACTTTTCTCCGGCCCTTTTTCTCATTTTCTGGCATTTTTTTCCAATTTCTGCTTCTGAATCGTTTTTTGGTTTCTCAGGTTTCTGTTCTTGTTGCATTCTGTTCTTGTTTTGTTTTACTGCATTTAGCTTAAGGGATTAGAATCCCTTATTAGACCACCGCCATTGACTAATTTTTTGTCCTTTCCTTTTTTTTTCTTTTCTTTTACAATTTCTTTTCTTTTTGAAAATTATAATGGTACCCTATTATACTCGAAATAATTCCAACTTTTGCATAGAAGTTATACAAAATATATGTAATATACTCGCGAAGGCGGATCTCAATTTGGACTCCTGAAACTCGAGATGTGAATTTAATTAGAAAAAGTCAAATTATTTAACTTTCGGCATTTTAGCGGAAACTAGCCGAACAACATCGAAATTCACTTTCAAAAGTTCACAAAAGTTACAAATAATCATACGAACCTAGCGGCGCTTTTGAATTTCGAATCGGAGCTCGTTCGCCAAAACCGAGCTCAAAAATCTCTTTTTAATATTTATTGACAATAAAAACTGAAACCTTCTTCTGATGCCTACTAAACAAGGTCTGATTTAACTCAAATTTTACAGACAGGTCCTAATGAACCTTACAAATATTTTAAAATTATCGGCACACCAATCGGAGTCCTAACTTCCGAAACGACTAACCGAGGTCGTTTCATTCTCCTCCACTTAAACTCTCGTTCGTCCTCGAACGAGCCTAAGTTTAAAGCAAGATTCACGCTGGTAACAAAAGAACTTGCACGACCTTCATAAACTATCCCACGGAATTTTCTCATGATTACAGAATCAAAATTATAACACGAATACCGAACTCTTGGAATAAAACATATCTGGATAATATGATAATACCATTGCGCGGATTATTCTGACTAAGATAATCCTTCCTCGATCACGAGAGGAGAGTTCTACATTTATAGATACACAGAACTTTGAATGGGTTAACATGATTCAGCCAATAATCACCTCTTCGATATACCTTTCGATATAGAACAGGTCGATGGAACTCAGAATTAGCCACGCTTGATGCAATAGGGGGAGCTTTTGAAGTACCTTGTCACTACACACTATAGAAGATTTGATGCAAGCAATATTATTTTTACGAACGCACTATGCAACGTCTCAGTTGATGTTAGTGTTGTTCCGCAAGCTCCTTGTGGGAATGTAGTTACTCATATCCTAATGTATGTCAAAGGTTCATCTGAACATGGTCTATCATATAAGGATAAGGATCATGCAAATACTATTGGATAGTATGATGCAGACCAGGAATGATCTTCAGACTGAACATCTGCTTCAGGGCATTGTCTTTGAATTGGACATATTATGACTTGAAAAAGTAAATATAAAAGAGACATGTAGTTGGACCTCCAGCTGAGGCAGAGTACCAGCAACAAAGTTGATTACATGCGCATTTATAACGCTAAAGTAACTTCTCAAAGAGTTGAGGTGTGAAGGAGATATGCCAATGATGGATGGACGACAAGCTTCACTAGACCTCTAATTCTAAATTTTCATGAAGTAAAACAGCGTCAATGTGAGGATCCAGTTCTAGTTGAATACAGACAGATAGCAAGAAGAAAACCGGAGTCACCATACAGGATCACTACTGACAGTGTTCTCATGTATAAAGATAGACTTTGTGTCCCTGATGTTGCAGATTTACGTGGACAGATTATGATAGAGACACATTATTTCAAATACACTGTTCATCCAGGTTCGACTAAGATGTACCATGATCTTAAGCAGATTTATTAGTGGGACGGAATGAAGTGTGACATACCAGAATTTGTGGTTCAGTGTTCTAATTGCCAGCAAGTTAAAGTCGTGTCATCTTTCAAGACTTTATACTTTCAGCCGATAGGTACGTATATACGATCAGGTTGTCAGCTTATCTCTAGCATTAATAGATTATTAGTGGGTTTAGCAATGATCGACACTCATTGTAGGTTTCCATCGTGGCCTTACTTTGGGTCGTGAGAAAAGTGGTATCAACACCTCAGAGATTTAGTATTACCATTCAGTATTTGGAGGAAGACTCCTCCACTTAAAGCACATACTCATGCAACTATTTGAATAGGAATAACCATCCTCGCACAGTCTGCTGGACTAAAGAAGATTTAGTTAGAAGCTAAACGTAGGCAGACCTAAGCTACCAAATACCCTTTCGAGTTGCCAACCAGCTGCAACTCTCGAGTTCACAACTCCATACCTCTGCCGTAAACACCACCGCCTGATGGATGGTACTTCTATATAAAAATTTCGGCAGAGTTTTCCCTGAAACTGGATGATCCGCAAAAACAGAACCAGCACTATACTATACATTGGAATGGATACCCGGATAAAATGATAACATAAACATGTTAAACGGATAACAAGATGAGACAACTGGATGACATAACAAATCCGCGACAGAATGTCTGGACAGCACCACTCTCCTAATTTTCAACCTATTTTTCAGAGTGTAGATCAAAGTTATAGACTTCATAGTTTTCATAAAAATTTTAGATATATGTCTTAGATTTCCAGGGAATCTTGAAGCACCTTAATATCAATTTTGTACAAGGAGTTATGCGCAAACTACTAACAGCTGTCCGAAGATAAAAATAATTTTCTAGATTTTGAAACATTTTGTGCTACTATTTTGGACATCTTTTACCGTGGTTCTTAGCAGTGCTATCTTTTGGAAGAGGTAAGTGTTTGTATCCAAAACAATAATATGCTTACCCGGTTACCTTGACATGCACTCTGGCTCAACACAGGGAACATCACAATAGGTTACTGACCGCCTAAGCTCACTAGTGTCAAAAGAAGAAGAGATGGCAATAAACTGAGGATAGAAATAATTAGATCTTTATGAAGCTCATCGTCTTATTTATTTGGCTACCAGAGCTAGACTACTTACGAGTCAAGCTAGCCAAAGAATCAGAATTGAAGAAATAGATATTAAATTAGCTCTATGGAACAACATCCATGCCAATTTAACCTCCCAATAAGAAGGAAACTCTAACAATTTATCAGAAACCCTTTTATAACCCAGATAAGCTCATAGGATAACATGACTTTACTAGCATTTTTAACCAAGATGAGATACGTAGATCGAATATTACTTACTAATCAATTTGCACCGGAAGAAACGGTAAGACTTTCGGATGGTGACGAATTAGGATCCCATCATCCTACCAATATTGAATTTCGAGGTAAGAGGTAAACTGAATTGACATAATAACAGAAGGTGGCGTAACAAGATGCCAAGCAGACAAATACCGATACTTACTCACAAATCTCTCACATTTAAACCAGATAAACTAGTAGGGTCATCATAAATGCCAGGAATAAATCATATCAGAAGCTCACCCCTCTACATCAACCGATTCTTAATAGAAACGACATCCAAGGAAACCAAGGAAACATGATAAGATAAACAAATTCCAGATCGATCGGAAAAATGAAATCTTACTCACATATAATAAAGAAGAAATACCTGGGGTCTACTACATCGGATGCCTCAGCATCCTGCCAGACTAGCAGTTCATAGAACTGCCTCTGTAGCTGAGCTAAGCCACTACCCTGATAATCACCATCTGAAGAACCACTGCCACCACGCTCTCAACCTCTACTGGATGGTAGCATTTCTCTGGTTGATTAAGATTTAAATGAAATTCCTTACGACTGTGCAGGTGCCTGAGGGTGAGAAGAATGACGATTGTCTACTTGCTGGAGTAAAGTAAAACTCCTCAAAGGATAGCCAGACTCACGACAATGATAACACCTTTTCGCTGGAAATTGAAGTTGGAAAGATTATTGATAGCTGTAAAGAAAAGTCTGAATCTGATCTTAACGAGCTACTGGCGCACTCTAAGAATCACGTGACACAAGATGAGATAACCTGGAAGGTGACCTCCCAAAATAATCAGAACTCTTACCTTCAAACGAGGTATGGTGCCCACAAGGGCCGCGGGATTTCTCTTACTCTCCCGCTCTAACTTTTCCCGCTCTAACTTATGGTATGCCTAATACCTTAGAGCAGTATCAACAACGACATCAAATAAAGTCCCAACCACAATCTCTTGAGCTATCTGGGATCTCAAGGAAAAAGAAAGGTTATCAATAAATCTTTGAATCTCTCGAAAGGCTCATGGACTAGTTCTAATACATATTCAACCATTCTATAGAATTCAATCTCATATTCTGAAACACCAACAGGCTAACCGACAGGCTACCCTTTCCAATCCACTCAAACTGGCAACACTTTTCATCTCGCTCGCTACTCGAAAGGAACTTTTCCATGAATCTAGAATAAAAACCGAACCAAGTTAGCTAATAAGAGGGCGGCCCACCAATTCAAGGATGGACCCTAAAACTGGAAAGAAGAATAATCAACACCATACCGCTCGATATAATCAAGAGCCTGAAGGATACGCTGACATCATTTTATTTTAAAAATCACGAGGTTTATCTGATGCATTTCTTAAGAATATCAGAAGGTTCAATTGGATAAAATAATGCAGCCTTTTTAGATATTCGGACCGAGCCATTACTCGGGCTAGTTAACTAGCCAGAATAACTAGAGGCACAACACATGCTACTTCCGGAACATACTTTACTACGAGAATATTAAGAACTGGAATAGGAGCTCCCTGAGACCGAACGTCTGCATCTGCGGCAACCTGATAAGCAGTCTAGCGAATAATAGGTTATTGCGGTATCTGCATCGCAAAAATTCTCGTAAAAGCATTGTAGAGAGCCAAGGGAACCACAAGGCAAGCCCATCGCGAGCTCGTACAGCTGGGGCCTGCGCGACTGAATCGTCAGCACGACAACTCTCGGGGCTTGAGCAGCTTTAGCCCCATGCTAGACTGCTTCATCTTGAACTCATACCGTTTGCTGATTTGTCGCACGAGGGTTCACGATTACCATGAAGGAATTGACGAAAATACTTTGGCATCCTAGACCGACGCACGATCAGAAAAGAAGAAAGTGAAACTTCCTAAATGCCATCATAGCCTCTCGTAGATAAGTACGGACGTCTACGTACCCATCAGCGAGACTCTACTACACACTGTCTTATTCTGGATAGACTCTAAACTGGGCTCTGATACCAACTGACACGACCTGAAATCCGGTTAGGCCGTACGGGCACCCGACATCCTTCCCTAGACCCGTCGGGTGAACCCTTATCAATTAAATTAGGAAAATAAATACAATTCAATTTATAAATAATAACAAGACTTAGAAAAAGTACAAACATAATGATACCTCTAAGCTGTAAAAAAGAAATTACAGCTGACTACCCACATACTAGGTTTAGGGCTATTCAGACTAGACATCTAAGAGTACAAAAGAAGACAGATACCTCCTGAAGGGAGCAAAATGCAACTGAAATAACAACCAATAAACTGGTTAGCCATCCGGAATAAAAGCTAGCTCACCCTGACAGCTGAAGTCGTCTTCGTTCCTTCACAACCTGGCGAACTCAATCCTGGAGCGAACCTGCCGAAACGAAATAGATAGACAAGAAACAAACAAAAATAAGGGTGAGTCAAAAGGACTCAATAAGTGGGGCAGACTAGCCACCTCAAAGAATAGGATAGCTAGCCAGGGAGAAGAAACAGATAAACCAAATTCCTCTTATTTAAATTATAAAAAGGCAGAGCCAGATAACAACCGGAAACACGTATGAAACCATAAACTCAACTAGGGATACGAGCCAGAAACATATCAACAAATAAGCAATACACATATAAGCTGGACAGTAGTCATGTACCGTAAGTCTACACAATGGTATGAAATGAGATGAAATGCAATGAAATGAAATGTGATGCAAAGGGTCACATGTGCCCGTAATCCCATCCCGAAGCGGAATACTCCTGCATTCGAGGGGGATCCAATCTGATAACCAACTGGAGCGGAATACTCCTGCTCCTGGGGCGGAATACTCCTGCACCCGATATAATATAAACCAGAGGCGGAATACTCCTGTACTCTCTTGGGGCGGAATACTCCTGCACCCGATATAATGTAAAGCTGAGGCGGAATACTCCTGCACTCTCCTGGGGCGGAATCCTCCTATCCTCAATATGATACAATGGAGCGGAATACTCCTGCTCCTGAGGCGGCATACTCCTACCCTCAATATGATACAATGGAGCGGAATACTCCTGCTCCTGGGGCGGAATACTCCTGCACCCAATATGATATGCAATGTAATGCATATGAATAACATATAATGCATATAAATGCAATGTGATGCAATAATAATCCTTCACCGGCGCGGGACTCTCATCGACAGCAGGGAAGTAGATGCCAACTCACAGCCAGAGTATAATGCTCAGTTCCTCAATGCAATACCAACAATAGGACATAACATATAATATACAATGTAAATCCAAAGCTAAGGCGTAAGGAGTACGCCTATCGGCAGCTACACATGTAAGGAACACGTGGTAGAAAATCCACGAGGCCAGGTGCCTCCAAAGAAATGGATATAAACACTTACCTCTTCCAAAAGTTAGTACGGCTAATCAACAACCGGTTTATCCTTTGGTTTCCTTGCCAAACGATCCCACTCTATTCAATAAGCAGAAAAATATATCAATTTAGGCTAAAGGCTTCATTCCTTACGTCTTAGGGTAATCCGGTTAGGAACCTGATACCCTATTCGCATACGCAATACGCAGGCCAGGCCTATGTACATGGTTTAAGGTCACATAACCAAACCCTAAATAAATTACATTTATAAGTTGCCCATAACTCATTGAGTACGAATATATAATCAATTTCATTATCGGGGTCCATTTGACCCTTTAAACTATTCATTGAACCAATTAAAACGATGTCTAATGTCTCAATTTTTACCGTAAAAATATATTCAAACTCACGTAATAAACTCAAATAATATATTAGGATCATTACCTAAATGTTTCAGGGTGAAAATTCTACTTTTCTCCGGCCCCTTTTCTCATTTTCTGGCATTTTTTTTCCAATTTCTGCTTCTGAATCGTTTTTTTAGTTTCTCATGTTTCTGTTCTTGCTGCATTCTGTTCTTGTTTCGTTTTACTGCATTTAGCTTAAGGGATTTGAATCCCTTATTAGACCACCTCTATTGACTAATTTTTTGTCCTTTCCTTTGTTTTTTCTTTTCTTTTACAATTTCTTTTCTTTTCGAAAATTAAAATGGTACCCTATTATACTCAAAATAATTCCAACTTTTGCATACAAGTTATACAAAATATATGTAACATACTCGCGAAGGCGGATCTCTAATTGGACTCCCGAAACTCGAGATGCGAATTTAATTAGAGAAAATCAAATTATTTAACTTTCGGTATTTTAGCGGAAACTAGCCGAACAACATCGAAATTCACTTTCAAAAGTTCACAAAAGTTACAAATAATCATACGAACCTAGCGGCACTTTCGGATTTCGAATCGAAGCTCGTTCGCCAAAACCGATCTCAAAAATCTCTTTTTAATATTTATTGACAATAAAAAATGAAACCTTCTTCCGATGCCTACTAAATGAGGTCTGATTTAACTCAAATTTTACAGACAGGTCCTAATGAACCTTACGAATATTATAAAATTATCAGCACGCCAATCGGAGTCCTAACTTCCGAAATGACTAACCGAGGTCGTTTCAAGCAGTTTCATAGTTAAGTCTGTTGTTTTAGTTTCTTTGTTATAGGCTATTGAGTTGTAATCTATTCGCTTGGTTAGAAGCATTAATTAGAGATTAATTTTTGAGGTTGAGTAGAGGTAACCTTACCAGCTAACGTGTGGCTGTGAAGGTTCTAGGTACTAGGGGGTTCTAGTTCCTTGATTACATTACGTTGTAGTCTAAAACTTGCTCGGATTTTCCTTTAGTGGAAGAGTTAAATCGCAAGAGTTTGGGTCGTGGTTTTTTATCCCTTGAGCAAGGATTTTTTCACGTAAAAATCTCTGTGTTCTTTACGTTTCCGCAATTTGTTTAGTTTCAGAGATAGGTGAAACTTGCAAGGAACCTGGTTCTTTCTGAGTTAGGCGCAGAAAGTTAAACGCAAGTTTTAGGTTTCGAAAATCGGGTAAGGACACTATTCACCCCCTAGTGTCTTACAAAGGTGCACCAAGTGCAACAGTAACTCATCCCGCAAATATTCTAATGTTGTTTATATTGTTCAACATATTTGAACTGATTAGCATGGGATACACGTGCAAAGCACGTGTCCAAATACTATTATATATATATATATATATATATATATACACAAAATTTGGATCAAAGCTATTGTATTTTGCTAAACCTACATCATAAAGCCTACATACTTTTATGTATAATTAAAATCCTTTACTTAATATTTCTTTTATGTGTACTTGAGGAGAGACTCTAATTTTCATTTTAAATTTGATTTTTCATATTGACCATACAGTATAGAAAAACCACCTAGGAATATGTAAACTATGCAAGTATGGAAGTGAGTGTTCGGATTAATACACAAATTGATTTTTGTGCTTGTGGTGATTTTTATTATTACATGAAGTTAGAGGCGAGCAAAGACGAGGATAAGAAGAGGATGAATAGGGAAGGATACAAGACCGCGAAGAAGGAAGCAAAGTTGGCGGTTACAAACGCTAAAACATAAGCTTTTGAATGCTTATATAAAGAATTTGCGAACAAAGGTGGGAAAAATAAGTCGTATAGGCTTACCAAGGCAAGGGAGAGGCGGTCACATAACTTAGACCAAGTGAAATGTATTAAAGATGAGGATGATAATGTTTTGGTGCAAGAGACTCACATTAGACGGAGATGTCAAACTTACTTCCAAACTCTTAGATGAAGAGGAGGGCAAGAATATTGTCCTACGTCATTTAGAGCACTCAGCAAGCCACCGTGATTTTGGATATTGCAGGTGCATAAAATTGGAAGAGGTTAAGGAAGCAATTCGTAAAATGAGAGGGGAAAGAGCGATTGGGTCTGACGATTTCCCAGTAGAATTTTGGAAAGGCGAAGGCAGAGCAGGTATGGGATGGCTGACTGGGTTGTTTAATGTCATCCTTCGAACCGCAAAAATACCTGAAGAATGGAGGTGGAGTACCATGATTCCATTGTATAAGAACAAGGGTGACGTTCAAAATTGTAACAACTATAGGGGTATCAAACTTTTAAATCATACTATGAAAGTTTGGGAGAGGATAGTGTCGACGCCCATTTTTCCCCGAACCGGTTAGAGTTCGAAACAGAGCTCGACTTATTGGAACTCACGGATAAGACTTGGATTCGCCACCTAACATATTTTTTAATTAGGCGTATTAGGGTACCTACTTTGTTTCTAGCCAATTTTTATAGTTAACTCTAAAAACGTGGTCTTGCGAACTAGAAATTCTAGGTAAGGGTTCAAGTTAACCCGAAAGAAAGGGGTTAGGCACCTTTCGGGTTCCACCAAATGTGGTTACCGGCCGGACTAAATAATTGAGATTCGAAAATTAAACTAAACTAAATCTAACTAAACAATTTTCACTATAATATACAAGTTCGATATATATAATAATTAAAATAAAATAAAAGGTTCGAATTCACTAATTGCTTCTTCCTTAGCAAACTTCAACCAAAGTTACCTTGCAAAATAAAAATAAATTTTTTAGCATGCCAAAATAAATTAGTAACAATAAGTCAAAAATTGAAAGAATTTAATAGCAATTAATTAGAAGTATTTCTGGAGCGTCGTCTTTGAAAATGTCCATCCAAATATACCTCGCAAAGAAAATGAATAGATTAGTATATCAATATACGAGAATATTAGTAACGAAATAAAGTAAAAGTACAAAAAATGTTAATAATATTTAAAATGTCCGCCTTTTCCAATGGCATCCCCTTTAATGAATTCGCCGAGAAGTACCTCGCAAAAAATACATGAATCAGTAATGTAATTGATAAAGTAAAAGTAAATAACGTGAAGTAAATGAAATAATAATAATAATAATAATAATAATAATAAGAAGAAAATAAGGGAAAAATAAGTTTTGTAAAAGTTTAGGCTCAGATTGGGTGATAGGGGGTTAAAGTATATATGTGTATCGGTATAAACATGCAAATACATAACTAAATGATAGCTATATCTTTAAAAAATATTTATAAAGTGTATAAGCGACCCCAAGTACTTTATACACCCCTATACACTGTATAGGAGCGTTAGAGTAGTCAAAATTGGTTTTATGCACATAAAGGACCCTTTTTGAAAATAGTTTTGGGTCCAGACTGTTTATGCAAAAGAGGGGCGAGTTTAATTTTCAGAAACAGTCCCATTTAGACAATTATAACACATACAGTCCCTGTTTAACTCAAAATTTCAGATTGTAATGCGAGTCAGTCATGCTTCTGATGTATTTTAGATGTAAGACCTTTCAGTAAGGGTAGGGTTTTAAACATACTGTTGAAAACAACCAGTTTTACATAGAAGACAACAATCAAAATCATTTTTTCAAGCATAAACATGATGCATTTGCACACAGGGAGAAAGAGAGCAAGAGAGTGGCTCCTGGATAGCCTATTTGCACAACATTACTGTTGTATACCCTGTTTTAAAGGATACAAGCAGGACACTTAGCAAATATATAGATTGGGGGGACAGTTCCTAAGGGGAAAAAGCATAAGGAAAAGGGTAATGGCCAAAGGGAAGTGCCTTGTTTGTCAAAGGTCAGAGGTGCCTTCTTAATAGTCTAAGGTATCTAATTTCAGGACCATCAGAACCAGTTTAGAGAGTCTGAACATTGACCCTATTGAACCCTCAGGGTTCTCATGTAAACAAATGGAGCATAACATGGTCTGTATGAGACCAAAAAAAGTTGCAAGCAATAAGGTTAGCAGGGGAAATAGGGAAAGAAGAGGGTCTGGATCAAGGCCTTGCCCAGATCAAGAAAATCTGCCAGGAACTTTATCAATAAGGTGTAGCCAGTGTCCTTCCTTTTAACAAGAAACTAGCATGATCCAATTGGATCCCTTAAGCCACAGGATATGAACTAAGACAGAGTCTGAACATGCATTCTTCAAACAAATAGGCAGTTCAATTAAACCAAACTTTGACAGTAAAAGAACAAATTATCCAGGCATGAACAAATACAGGATCATATGCAGCATGTAATCAGGAAGAGAAAGAAAATACCTTTTGACAGTAAAAGAACAAAGAAACAGTGTGAATGTTGATTTGAGCTTGCAAACCAGAGCCAAACCAACTAAACAGGGCAATCACCTTCCAGAAAAGAGAACTAGGGAAAGAGATGTGTTGAAGCTTCAGAGAAAAAGTGCTCTGTAGCTTCTGCTTCTTTTCAGCAAGAAACTGTGTATTTTTCTGTGTCTGTGTGTGTCAATGTGTAGAATAGCACCTACTTAAATAGGTGTAAGGTCAGGTTTTCAATTTCAAACGGGTGAAAGAGAAAATAAGGTAAAGAATATTGTTTCCCATAATTAGGAAAATCAGCCTTATACCCTTTCCATATTTAGGTCAATAAAATCTCCACAGATTAAGGTAAAATAATTCTTAAACAAACTAGGATTCCCCTCCCTAAAACCAAGTAAAGTCCAGGTTCACAATAATTAAAATCAAAAGCCAATTAGCCTTTTAACAGATTTCAATCACCCTTTAATTAGCATTGAGTCAATCAATCCAAAACTAATTTCCAATCACAATTCAAACTAAACTAGTCTAGTTTTAACCAAGTAATCATGCATTTAGCCAAAATAAAGGTCACAATTCACTGTTAGAGATGCAAACATTGTCGTGGGTATTAAGCTATACTTTCAGCAATGGTAACAAGGAATAACAGGCCATGAAAGTGTTACATTTAGTGTAAACGAATTAAGAGCGAGGTTTCATCTGATGAATTATAGGCAAAATAATTAAAACCCCACAGTTCCTCACTCTAATCACTTAACTAATAACACTTAAACAATGTTATACGCAGATAAAATCAAGCAGACTCGAGTATAAACACCATTGCTGAAACAGTAAAGCCAACCCAAAACCAACAAATTTGTGCTATCTAATTGACAAATAAAACGTGTTAACATGCCAAAGGATAGGTATATATTTTTAGGCACGGGCATAGCACGTAGGAAGAAATAAATTTAGGGATTAGGGTTACCCATTTCAAACCGGGTCGGGTCCAATCGACCCATCACAAATTAAGGTTGCACAGAGAAATTCTTACCCTTCCTTCAGCGATAATACTGTTCAACACAAACGGAGCCCCGCCGGAGGTGTTTCCCGGCGGTGGCGATTCAGTTAACAAAGGGTTGAATTTTTCTCTCGTCCAAACACCATCGAAAGTGTGTAGCGGACGACAGGGAGAGTTCACTGACACTATTTCCCCCAATTTTCACTGGCCAAATTGGCCGGAATAGACCTCGACAGTGGTGGCGATCCATGTCGCCAAAGAGAGAGAAGAGAGAGAGTGAAATCGGGGAGGTGAGAGGGGAAATGAGGGTAGGGTAAGGGCTTTAGGGGTCGTGTGGGTAAATTAGGAATTTTAATCCTCAGCCGTTGGATCAAAGAAACGAAGGGCCAGGATGAGGCCACGTCGATGCTGAGGTGTTAAATTCGAATCTTATGTGTAAAATGTGAGGTGTAATGTATATGTATATCTATTTACGTATATATAGTGTATAAACAATGTATATCAGGCTTAATTTGATATAAAATAGGCATAAAATGGTATAAAATAGGTATAAAAATATAGAAAAATTAGGGAATTAATTTTGAAATATTAAAAATGGCTGGGATGCGTATAAAAGTATATTTTGGGATTTTAGAACGAATTGGGTAATTTTATCCAAAATACGGGTGATTGCAGAAATTGCAAGAATGGTTATGATTTGGGACGATGCTTTTAAGAATGGTCTAGATTGTCAGGCTGTTGTGAGAAGATAATTTGAAAGAACTGGACGGGGCAAGAGTAGATACACAATCGTGTATAAAAATTTGAAAACTATTGATTTAAACATAGGAGGGACAAAATTGGGTGTCAACATCCTTCTTGGAAGCACTCTTACATACACCAAGAGTGACTTCGTCACCTCTAAATCCACCTCTAAGACAATCTTCCTCACTAGACAAACTCCCAAGGAAGGTCTCTAAAATAGGTTCTTCATCATTATAGTTCACACAATGAAGGTTAGGACTACTAGAAGATGGTCCAACACAACCAATACCAAGACCACTCATCTCACTTGGAGCTCGAAACAATAGATTGTCTATAGAGTCAAACTTTCGTAACCATGGAGGTTTAAATCTAAACTCTTCTATAGTTTGATACACATCACCACCTTTTTTAAAATTCCCTTCAAACAAAGGGTTAGTGAAAACAAGTCTACTACCCATCAAAGGTGAGGAATCCAAACTAGAGTCAACATCCACACTTGAGGAGTCATCGATACAATCCGATCCATCTCATCCACTAGGGACTCCTCAAGGTCACTACCATCCTCACTACAACACCTAGGTCCACCATAGGCAATTATATCAATAAGGGTCGGATCAAACAACTCATCTTCTTTATTATCATATATGGGTGGGGTGTCATAACAAGGGTCACAAGCAAGGTCAACTACCACTTCTTCAATAAAGAGAGGTTCATCGAATACCGAGTCACATCACGATGTGGCTTATCAACCCTCTCAACTAGGGGTTCACATGCATATATAAGTTGACCAACCGACTCTACACTAGTTACATACACATTGTAATCATAGAAATCATCAACTAGCATAGAGTTTTCACAAACACTATCACATGACAAGGAGGTAACATGCTCATGGGAAGAAGAACTAACACATACCTTTGAGTGGCCATCTTGCTCATCCAATGCATTTGAAGTATCATGGTTAGTTACTCTACCTTGAAGCTCACATTGAAGATCTTCTTCACCTTGTCCTTCCACATTGGAACATGATTGAGGCTCCATCGGTTTGCTTCCAAGAATACCTACACAAGTTGATCAGAATCAAACGCGGAAAGTAAAAAGGATAAGAACGAGACGTATCTCGATCTCTAATCCCAAGTAGCAACGGAGAACTTGTTCCGCTACACCCCGAGAGAAGGACAAGAACACCTACGCTATACAACTACTCTCGAGCTAACGTGAGCACGCAAGTAGAATGGTCAGGGGGGGAAAGGTAGTCATCTAGATCCGCTAGAAGAACAATAAGTCCCTTAAACAAGGTTTTCATTCAATACCAAGAGCTATGCTCATGTTCAATATTCATCAATCATAAACTAAGTTCAAAATAGGCTAAGCATGGATATTTATAGTGTTTCCCAAGCTTGCAAAATGACTAAAATAACCTTACTAATAAGGTTCACAAAATAGGCCACGTAGGGCAAAATGGTAAAATAAACATAGGCTTCACAGCTGGGAGGGGCGCCTGGGGTCTGGGAGGGGCGCGTGAATTGGCTCTCTGCTGGGCGGCCTTAGCTGGGAGGGCGCCTGGTCAGGTGGGGCGCCTGGCTAGGCGGGCGCCTTGCTGGGCGGCCCGCCTGTGCATTTTGAGGCCCTTAGGCAGTGTGTTGGCCAGGCGGGGCGCCCGGGCTAGGCGGGGCGCCTGGCTCTGCTGCGCCACTTTCTTCCTTAGGCATGAGGCCAAGTTTGATCACCCGGAATGGCTTCCACTCGCTTCCTTCTTCAAGGCCTCTCTTCATCAAATGTAAGTGGACTCCTTGGATCTCCTTAGCTTTGCTCTGAGTGAAGGGTCTTGTGGGGGTTTGGGTCTTATCATCCTCCTCTTCTTGAGAGGATTTCGTCCTCGAAATTGAAGCATCATTCACGACCTCTTCATCATCATTCACGACCCCTTCATCACCTACATCCAAAGGAACCAAGTCACAAACATTGAAAGTATTAGAAACTTGATACTCACTTGGCAAGTCAACCACATAGGCATTGTTGTTTATCTTCGAGAGCACTTGGAATGGGCCATCTCCCCGGGGTGTCAACTTTCCTTTCCTAAGGTTTGGAAACCTTTCTTTCCAGAAGTGTACCCACACATAGTCACCCTTCTTGAGTTCCACCTTCTTGCGTCCTTTGTTTTTCTTGGAGGCAACCTTAGCATAAGCTTCCTCCAAATTCTTCTTCGCCTTTGCATGGAGTTCAACCAAAGCCTTGGCTCTAGCTTTACCTTCAAAATTAACAACCATTTCCCTTGGCAAAGGGGTTAGATCAAGGGGAATCAAGGGGTTAAAACCATAAACACATTCAAAAGGAGTCATGCCAATCATGCTATGCAATGTACGATTATAGGCAAACTCCATAAGGGGCAATCTATCAATCCAAGTCCCGGCCTTACCTCCGGTCATGGCTCTAAGAAGAGCACCTAAAGTTCGGTTTACCACCTCGGTTTGCCCATCGGTTTGGGGGTGGTGGGACGTAGAAAACAAGAGCTTGGTGCCAAGGGCACCCCACAAACATCTCCAAAAGTGGCTTAGGAACTTAGTGTCCCTATCACTCACAATAGTTTGAGGCACACCATGCAACTTCAAAACATTGTCAATAAACAAGGTAGCCACATGTTGTGCATCATCACATTTCTTGCAAGGAATAAAAATGAGCCATCTTGGAGAACCTATCCACAACAACATAAATGCTATCGTGGCCCCCCTAGTCCTTGGTAATCCCATGACAAAGTCCATTGAGATATCCATCCACGGGCTAGTAGGTATGGGGAGAGGGGTATACAACCCATGAGGGTGGGCTTTAGATTTAGCACGTTTGCACTCAAGGCAATTAGTGCAAAACTTTTCCACATGCACCCTCATCTTTGGCCAATGGAATTGTTCTTGAAGAACGGCCAAAGTCTTCCTTATCCCAAAGTGACCCATGAGTCCACAATGTGCCTCTTGCACAAGCAATTCCCTCCATGAGGACTCGGGTATGCACACTCTACCATTTTTAAAGATGAATCCATTAACCCATTGGTATTTCTCAACTCTCTCCCCCTTCTCTAGAGCTTCATGGATGCTCTTGAGCTTAGGATCATGAGCATACATCAATTTGATGCTCTCGAATCCCATGAGCTTGGAGGTGAGAGTAGTGGCAAGGGCGAACTTCCTAGAAAGGGCATCCGCCACCACATTGTCTTTCCCTTTCTTGTATTGGATAACATAGGGAAAAGACTCAATAAACTCTACCCACTTGGCATGATGCTTGTTCAACTTTTCTTGGCCTCTAAGATGCTTGAGTGACTCATGGTCACTCTTGATCACAAACTCTCTAGGCCATAAGTAGTGTTGCCAATGGGCAAGAGCTCTCACTTGGGCATACAATTCCTTGTCATACGTAGAGTAATTCAAGGAAGCCCCTTTCAACTTCTCACTAAAGTAGGCTATGGGTTTGCCATCTTGCATTAAAACACCACCAATTCCCACCCCCGAGGCATCACATTCAACCTCAAATGCCTTTCCAAAGTCGGGCAATTGCAATAGAGGGGCGGTACTCAACCTACTTTTCAATTCTTGGAAGGCCTTCTCTTGAGGCTCTCCCCACACAAACGGTTGGTCCTTCTTCACCAATTAGGTGAGTAGAGCGGCAATGGAGCTAAAGTCTTTCACAAATCGTCTATAAAAACTAGCAAGACCATGAAAGCTCCTCACTTGAGTCACGGTGGTAGGAGTGGGCCAATCACGAATGGCCTCCACCTTAGACTCATCCACCTCCACTCCTTGGGCACTCACAACAAACCCAAAGAAGACAACCTTCTCCACACCAAAGGCACACTTTTTAAAGTTAGCATAGAGCTTTTCGGCTCTCAAAACTTCAAGCACTTGCCTAAGGTGGCCAACATGTTCATCTATTGTCTTACTATAGATCAAGATATCATCAAAATAGACAACGACAAATTTATTGATAAAAGGCTTCAAAACATGGTTCATGAGTCGCATAAAAGTGCTAGGTGCGTTGGAAAGCCCGAAGGGCATTACCAACCATTCATAGAGACCAAATTTGGTCTTGAATGCGGTTTTCCATTCATCCCCGGGTTTCATCCGGATTTGATGGTAACCGGACCTAAGGTCGATTTTGGAAAAGACGCATGACCCACTCAATTCATCCAACATATCATCAAGTCGTGGAATAGGGTGACGGTACTTTACCGTTATCTTATTCACGGCTCGGCAATCCACGCACATTCTCCAAGTGCCGTCCTTCTTTGGGACAAGAATGACGGGTACGGCACAAGGACTCAAGCTCTCCCTCACCAAGCCTTTGGAAAGCAAGTCATCTACTTGTTTTTGCAACTCCCTTGTGTCCTCGGGATTGCTTCTATAGGCCGGCTTGTTTGGGATTTGAGATTCCGAGATAAAGTCGATTTGATGTTCAATACCCCTCAAGGGAGGTAAGCCATCGGGCATCTCATCCGGGAACATGTCCCCAAAGTCCTTCAAGACATTTTCAAAAGCACTAGGCAAAGGGTTAGAAGAAAAATCACAATTAGAGTTAAGGATCATACCTTTGTGCACTAGGCATAGGAGAAACTTGGTGCCATCATTACCTCTTAGGACCTCGCCCGGTTGCATCATGGCACATATGCCACCGATAGATGAAGAAGGTGGGATTGCCACCATGCTTTTGGACAAAGGGCTAGTCTCAATGATTGACTTGGCCTTTGCCGCTTCCCTCAACTCCCGCATCCTATTGTAGTCATCACTCACTTGTTTGGGAGTTAGGGACTTCAACACAAATTTCCTTCCTTCATGTTGGAGCGTGTAAGTGTTGACACGTCCATCGTGAACTGCTTGTCGATCAAATTGCCAAGGCCTTCCAAAGAGAAGGTGGCAAGCTTGCATTGGCACAACGTCGAACAAGTGTTCATCCACATAACTACCCATTTTAAACTTGATCATTGCTTGTTTCACTACCTTGAGCTCCCCACATTCACTAAGCCATTGCAATCGATATGGCTTGGGGTGTTTCACGGTAGGCAACTTCAATTGGGCTATAAGAGATTGACTCACAACATTAGTGCAACTCCCCGAGTCAATGATCATAGAGCACACAACACCCTTGACACGACACCTAGCATGGAAAAGGTTTTCCCTTTACAAGGCTTCACCGTCCTCCACAATCATAGCTCCTAAACTCCTCCTCACTACTAGAAAAGTATGAGGTTCCTCATCCTCCACCGTGTCATCTTGACCATCCTCCTCTACTCCCTCATCACCCTCTACTCCCTCATCTTCCTCCGGTTCACTCTCTTGTTCATAAGCAACTTCACCAACAACAACCATGGTCCTTTTCGTAGGACACTCCTTAGCAAAGTGTCCATACCCCTTGCATTTGTGACATTGAATGGAAGAAGAAGTAGGAGTATTCAATTGAGTTTTAGAATTACCTCCAACATTGGGTGTGTACTTCTCAAATGGCTTCTTCACATCTTTGCTTGCACTTGCTCCACTAGGACCACTTGCATTTGTGAATCTTGCATTGGGAGTAGGATTTTTCCCATCCTTTGGCTTGTTCATGGAAGTAGAAGTATTGCTCTTGTAACGGTTGGACTTTTCTTTATCAAGCCATTGCTCGGCTTGAATAGCGGCATCAAGGACTTCTTGAAGTGAGAGATAAGAATGCAATCTCAATTGTGAAGCTATACCATAGCTCAAACCATTCATGAAACGGATCACGGCTTGCTCCTCATCTTCGGTGTCCATATCCAAGGCCATTCGAACTCTTTCAAATTCATCAAAGTATTCATGCACCGTCTTGACACCTTGCTTCAACTCATAAAGTTTCTTGAGTTGCTCTTGACGATATCTAGGAGTGATGTACTTGATACTCATGATACCTTTCAAGTCATTCCAACCCACATTCACGGGGATTCCCGCTCTCCTCCTTGATCTCTTGACGGATTCCCACCAAGTAGATGCATAGGATTCAAAAGAGGAAATAGCATAAGTGCCTTTCTTCTCATCGGTCATATCATTTGTGTCAAACAATCTTTCCATTTGTAGCACCCATTCAATGTAAGCCGCCGGATCACAATTCCCTTTAAAGGTTGGGAGACTAAGTTTCACACTATTGGTGTTGGTGTTGTCACGAACCCCACGGAATGGCTCCGGTTGGCCGCCATAGAGATCTTCATTCGCACCATACTCCCTTCTAGCATTCCCACCAACATACCCCATAGGTGGCCCTCGACCTCGGCCCCTACCTCTATCCACATTTCGACCCCAATTCATACCTCGCCTCGGTTGAAAGTGATCATCAAACCCATACACATCATCTCCATAATCGACTTCCTCCCCTTCTTGAGCTTCATCAACTTGCTCAAGAGGTTGCACATTTCGGATGGGTCTTGGTAGTGGAATGTTTCTTGGGGGGTTGTCCAAGATACGGGGAATGCCCGTACGTTGGGTATTGCCCAACACTTGATCAATCCTCTCACGATCTTCCTTTACCCGTTGTTGATTGAGCAACTCAACAACTTGTTCCGGGGTAAAGGTAGGAGTACTTGAGACTTCAACTTGGACACTCGGGGTCCCTTTCTCTGATTGGACATTGGAAGTCCCTTGCTCAACTAGAGCACTAGAGTTCACCCTCTCAAGCTTTCAATCCTCAAGTTCATACTATCCAATTTGGCAGGGATAGTAGCAAGGGCACTCTTAGCAAAATCGTCGCCTTCGGTAGACATTGTACCTACACAAGTAACAAACGTTAGTAAAACAACCTCACACACTCCCTCACAAGTGTTTCACTCGGATCACTCGTTTAGTGGTGGTGGCTATTTCACTCAACTTGTAGTCCAAAAGCTTCACGTAGATGAATATCAATCCCTCAACTCAACCAAACTATTCACGAGTCAAGTACACTCCGAGGCGAGTGGAGTTAATGGGACTCAATGAACGCTAGGCACTTTGAAGTGAGGACTTGAATTAAAAGATGCTACGCTTCTCTTAGAATGCTACTCTCCTTTCTAGGCACGAGTCACCTAAAAGCAATTAAAGGGCTAGTACTAATCAAGTAGAACGGTTACTCAAAGTAGTACTAACTAGATGTTATGCAATCAAACAAATGGGAATACCTACGAAAATCTACCCAAAACAACACTGTCAACACCCAGGAGGGGCGCCTGAAACTCAGGAGGGCGCCCAAGATGTGCAGTCAATCAGGCGGGGCGCCTGGGACCTAGGCGGGGCGCCTGAGGTCTTAGGCAGTGAGCAAGTCAGGCGGGCGCCTGGCTTAGGCGGGGCGCCTGGCCTGAAGCTTTTCCCAGCTCGTTTCAAACTCGTTTCAAGTCGATTGTCAAGCCCCAAATCCGATGTTTTCAACTTGTTTTCACAATCCAAGGATACCCAAAGTTATTTTTTCTCTTCCTTAACAAAACCCAATCAAATTTGTATCCAAACAATCAATCAAACCAAGGTTCAAGTCAAGAACTTCAAGAACACTAGGGTTTATCAAAAGGGTTTCAACAGGGATTGTGATTCATCAAAATTGGTGTTATACATGTTCAAATCCCACAAAATTGGTACCAAATCGTTTGTTTTTCAAAGAAGATCAATCCCCAATATCAAGTTTCCAATCAAACATCAATCCAACCCAAGAATCAAGCCAAAAATCATCAAGGACAAGTTCATCAAGGGTTTAAGGAAAATTTGGGGTTTCAATTTTTCAAACTTCACCAATCCAAGTAATTTTGGTACCCAAGCAACGGGAATTCAATCATGATCAAGAATCCATAACACCCATGTCATAAATCATCCAAATCAACAAGATACACCAAATTTTTGTATTTTCAATTTTTCAATTTTTTTTGTAATTTTCTCCTTCCTAATAACTTCAAACACAAGAAAACTAAAGAAAAGATACTAGGCACGAAGAATCAAGGGTCGGGGGTTCGTAGAAACGAGAACCGAGCCTTGCTCTGATACCAAGCTGATAAGAATCAAACGCGGAAAGTAAAAAGGATAAGAACGAGACGTATCTCGATCTCTAATCCCAAGTAGCAACGGAGAACTTGTTCCGCTACACCCCGAGAGAAGGACAAGAACACCTACGCTATGCAACTACCCTCGAGCTAACGTGAGCACGCAAGTAGAATGGTCGGGGGGAGGGGGGGAAGGTAGTCATCCAGATCCGCTAGAAGAACAACAAGTCCCATAAACAAGGTTTTCATTCAATACCAAGAGCTATGCTCATGTTCAATATTCATCAATCATAAACTAAGTTCAAAATAGGCTAAGCATGGATATTTATAGTGTTTCCCAAGCTTGCAAAATGACTAAAATACCCTTACTAATAAGGTTCACAAAATAGGCCACGTAGGGCAAAACGGTAAAATAAACATAGGCTTCACAGCTGGGAGGGGCGCCTGGGGTCTGGGAGGGGCGCCTGAATTGGCTCTCTGCTGGGCGGCCTTAGATGGGAGGGCGCCTGGCTCAGGTGGGGCGCCTGGCTAGGCGGGCGCCTGAGTGGGGCGCCTGGCTGGGCGGCCCGCCTGTGCATTTTGAGGCCCTTAGGCAGTGTGTTGGCCAGGCGGGGCGCCCGGGCTAGGCGGGGCGCCTGGCTCTGCTGCGCCACTTTCTTCCTTCGGTGTGAGGCCTAGTTTGATCACCCGGAATGGCTTCCACTCGCTTCCTTCTTCAAGGCCTCTCTTCATCAAGTGTAAGTGGACTCCTTGGATCTCCTTAGCTTGGCTCCGAGTGAAGGGTCTTGTGGGGGTTTGGGTCTTATCACAAGTACCCACACAAGTAGAAGAAGATAAAGAGTAAGTGTTAGAATAAGGGGTGCCCTCACTCTCAATAATTCTTTTTTCCCTCTCTCTTCTCCCTCATTTTCCTTTCAAGGTCGGGTGTAGATTTGGGTGGTGACAACCCACTCATATCACTCAACACAACCTCTCATTTTTCCACTGGAGAGTTGTCACCGGTGTAATCACCTAATTTTTTACCCTCCCTCCAATAATTGCATTATTTTTAGGGTCCACTAGGTCTTCCTCTTAATATTTGATTTTTTTTGTATTTTAGTAGGTTTTTACAAGAAAAAATAGAAAATGCACAAAAAATAATCATTTTTACATTCATGAGATATTTCCCAAATAGCACAGCACAAAAGGGTCATCCACGCAAATTCATAAACTCACCAGCGTGTCTTTCATCGTTTTGGCATTTTCGCATATAGCCGCATACTATTTTATTCTTTTACGAAGCAGCCACACACACATACTTATATTTTACCATGCAATTTCACTTTGCACCTAGACACTCACTCACATGCATTCACAACGTCACTCACAAGCACTCACCTGCACATTTAAATCCAATTCTTACAGACCCAATAATGATTCCTTGGCCCCTTACACACCCCCTAAAGCCCACATCCAAAAATATATAAAGGCATACACATACAACAGAAGTGGGGGGGGGGGGGGGGGGACTGGACAATTTTAGATGAAAAAAAAGGAGGCACAAAAAACCTAGAGTAAAATTCCTTTTGTCCAGCAGCTGCAGCACAACTTTCTCGCTCCATTAACACCACGATGTCCAACCATAAATAAAAATTGTTCCATTATAAACATGAGCAGCTTAATCCGTATAACATTTGTCTTTGTTTTCAATTAAATTTTAGTTTTTGATTTTTCAAAGAAAAAAAGAAGAAATATGCACATAAAAATAGAGTCTCTACTCCGTTTTGTTAAAGCTCTTTGAGGTTTGATTTTTCCGTGTAAGTTCCGTCAAAGTTTGCATCGTTTCATTGTTTCCGATTGTCGTTTCCGATCAGGTTCCGATTGTGGTGTGTCAAAGCAAAAATTCAGATAACATTGGACGCAAAATCACTGTGAGGTCCATTTTCTCTTTCTCTATTTCATTTAGTTCTTGTTATGATTGTATGAGGTGCTGCTATTCTTCTTTGCCATAATATAATGAGTGTTTTATTCCTTTGGCCATGCCTTAGTTAATATATTTTATTGCGAGATCTTAGTTTAAATCAGATTTAATTTGAATTGAAACATGGTATTGTTTATCAGAAATGAAAGGAAGTAGTAGCGCTTAAACAGTTTGCATGCTTGCTCCCGTGATTTCCTTCCATGCTCAATATATGTACTTATTTATCCGGGTGGGATGTCCCGGTCTATAAAAGATGTAAAAGGTGGCCGTTCGTGAGAAAATCCGGGATGTCGGGTGCGCTTTAGTTTAGGCTAGTATAGTTTATTTTATTTTTATTTTTTATTTTTTTATTTTTGGGATTGTAATAAAACATACTCAAACTTTATCTACGTGTGCTTGTGTGTCTGCGTATTTCAACCGAACATTTTTCGAAAGCAGACAAAGATCAAATGAGCAGCTATGCATAACATAGGGTCGGGGAGTGCCTAACACCTTCTCCCTGGTCAATAGAACCTCTGTACCTAGTCTCTATTTTCGCAAACCAATTAAACGGAATGTCATTAATTTTAAAAGAGGTTTCTGTTTCAAAAAATAAAATAAAATCAGAAGAATTGCAAATATTTGTGAAAAGTTGAATAGGTGACCCAGCACGCCTAGTTGACATATTCTCTTCATTTTAAATGTTGGATGACGACTCCGAAAAATCCTTTCAAAAACCTCTTTTGAGTCGCCACTCGTTTTTCATGATTTCAGAAAAAATGGGTGCGGCAGCTTGGCGGCTCCGCTGGGGACATTTGAGGGTTCGAGCTTGATTTGATCTTGTTGGCTTTTGTAAAATGCTTGGTTGAAACGTTTTGTTTGATCTCCATGTCTTGTTTGACTTTGTTGCTTAGTTGTTACTTGTTTATTGTTTTCCTTATGTGTTACAACTTTGATATCTGTCATCATTTGCATAACCCAAAAAATTTCTTCCGGAACAAGTCTTGCCGGAGTGCGTGATGCCCACGGTGCATTTGTTGAGTCACCAGTTTTTATAGGGAGGGGGCTCTGATGCATGGAGTAAGCAGAAAGCAAAGCAGCCGCTAGCGACCAAGTGCCCCTTGAAATGGCCTTGTCTAATGAACCCAAACTTAGTTCAGGCTTTAGAGCATACTTATGTGCATTCATGCATTTAAAACCTAGTGGGGCCCTTTGGTATCAAGTCCTTTGTAGGTGGCCTACCCAAACTTCAGCATACCTATGTGGAATATTTGTTTGCAATCCTTGAGGGGTAGATGGGTAATTGTGCGGGTCATTCTATAATGGGTTGTGAGACGAGGCAAATTGAATGGTGACTTAAAGTGGGAGAAAGAGGATAAGTTTTTTTCTTAGTTTCTAGTTATAGATTTTTCAATTCTTCCTTTTAAAAAAAATTTGAAAAAGATGAAAATGAAAAACCAAAAAAAATGTGTGTGTGTTTCTTTTGTTCCTTTTCAGAAGTATTCGCACGAACTATGCGGTCCTAATTCTCTAGGTGAGATACGTAGGCAATCCATATAGGGTCCGGTTCACTTAAAAAAAAGTGAAAAATTAAAAAACAAAAAAAAGATGTGCTTTTTAGTCTTTCTACTGTATTTGCACAAATTTCGCGAGCTTGGTTCTCTAGGCGAGATACATAGGCAACCCTTATCAAGTTCGGTTCTCTTTTGTAAATCTTTTCTTTTTCTTTTAAATTTGTTTTTACTGCCCCTGGCCGAGTCTTTTTGCATAACATTTTTGTAAATATCATTATCAAGTTTTTAAGGCTGACTCGTGGTTTTATTTTCTTCTTGCAAATATTTTGGAAAAATCAAAGGTTGACCTGTGACATGATGCAGGGCTATCAAGGATTGGGCCCGCATTCATAAGGAGCCGCCCGTTGTGGGGTCCACCCCCTGGAGGAGTTGCGTTGCTCGGGGTGGTCATGGTGTTGTCAGGGACGAACCTCGATTTGGGGTTGATCCGGCGATATAAGAGTTGCGTTGCGCCTCTACCATCAGCTATGGCTTTTGGTAGAAATGGTTGCAGTGCACTCTTAAAGTTTGGTATCAGAGCCAACCCGGGTTCGATTCTTGGCTACACCATGCGAAGTTCGGGGACGAACTTGCTTTAAAGAAAGGGGGGATGATGCAGGGCTATCAAGGATTGGGCCCAGGGCTATCAAGGATTGGGCCCGGGGCTATCAAGGATTGGGCCCACATCATAAGGAGCCGCCCGTTGTGGGGTCCACCCCCTGAAGGAGTTGCGTTGCTCGGGGTGGTCATGGTGGTGTCAGGGACGGACCTCGATTTGGGGTTGATCCGGCGGTATAAGAGTTGCGTAGCGCCTCTACCAACAGCTATGGCTTTTGGTAGAAATGGTTGCAGTGCACTCTTATAGCTGTTGGTAGAGGCGCAACGCAACTCTTATACCGCCGGATCAACCCCAAATCGAGGTCCGTCCCTGACACCACCATGACCATCCCGAGCAACGCAACTCCTCCAGGGGGTGGACCCCACAACAGGCGGCTCCTTATGAATGCGGGCCCAATCCTTGATAGCCCTGCATCATCCCCCCTTTCTTTAAAGCAAGTTCGTCCCCGAACTTCGCATGGTGTAGCCAGGAATCGAACTTGGGTTGGCTCTGATACCAAACTTTAAGAGTGCACTGCAACCATTTCTACCAAAAGCCATAGCTGTTGGTAGAGGCGCAACGCAACTCTTATACCGCCGGATCAACCCCAAATCGAGGTCCGTCCCTGACACCACCATGACCACCCCGAGCAACGCAAATCCTCCAGGGGGTGGACCCCACAACGGGCGGCTCCTTATGATGTGGGCCCAATCCTTGATAGCCCCGGGCCCAATCCTTGATAGCCCTGCATCATGACAAACTAAGCTTTTCCGTCAAACATCCTCTTCTAGTCAATCTAGTTTTTCTCCAATGGATCCCAACATACCAATTCCTTCCAGCTTCACCATTCCAGCAGTTGCCAAAGAGTCTCTCACAAAGGAAGATCAGGCTCGTTTGCAATATCATATAGCCTGCATATGCCAAATCTTGGGTCTGCCATCCCTGCCACCTTCCACTATGCCTATAAACGTGAAGACTTCTCTTCTTGTCCAAATTTTTGCAGCTGACCAATTACCTACCGTTCCCCAATCTGATGCAGGGTAAACCACCAGAAGACCCTTTACTAGAAGCCAAGCCAAAGCAATCCATGATGCTCACCTTCAGTTGGTATGGAAAGGATTGGACGTGGAAGATGGGAGATTCGGAACCACCTTGAAGATCATGCATTGGAGCACCATGGAAGGAGGACCATCTAGGCCACAAGGAGAGGCTCAAGAGACACAAATTGAGGCACCTCAAGATACTTCAGGAAGAGGCGGACCACCTACTCAAAGAGGCGGACCGCCTGAATTTTGATGACTCTCTGGATCTCCACTGGGCAGACCGCCCCACTGCAGAGGCGGACCGCCCACTCTGCTGAAGAGACCATAATTGGAGCGCCTAGATGGGGGTGGGAGGACCGCCTACCCCTGATGCAAGCCAATCTGAATTTTTTATCTTTTTGTGTGTAATTCAAACTATGGCCCTAAGTGGCTTCTATTGTTTAAACCCACTTAGGGGTATTTTAGGCCTTTCATTTCATGTATGTGGAAGACAATAAGCGTCTTCAAATGGTATTGAACTCATTTTACCTTACTTTAAATACAAAAATACAAGAGAATCCTCTCTATTGAAACTTATGAAATTTGGCTTGATTTCAATTGGACGATTTCAAGTTGAACTTCAAACCTTTCCGATCATTCTATTTGAAAGGACCTCATGATTCTTGAGGATAGTTGCATAGCGCAGGTGATTCTTGACCATCGTTCGGGGTGTAACGAAACATCATTCTTCGTTGCTACTTGAATAATCGTGTCTCGTCTCGTCTCGTTTTTATCTCTTTATCACTTCTGTAGTTTACCCTACATCAGTTGGTATCAGAGCAATGCTAGGGTTTCGTTCCTACAAAACCTCATCCTACTCTTCGTGCCTTTTATCTTTGTTTCTTGTTGTTTTTCATGTTCTTGTTCTTGTTTATTTGAAAAAGAAGAAAAAAATTCAAAAATAAAAAATCACAAAAAAATGTTCTTGGTTATGATGTTTTCTTTGGTGTTTGTTATCGGGGAATATTTGTTATTGTATTCCCGTTGATTGGGTACCCACAAAGCACATTTTAAAGTTGTGAATCAAAATCTTGAAAATCAAATCTCCAAAAGTTGAAAAACCCTAGAATTTGCTCAAAATTTCTTGATTTGGATTTATTGTGATTGGGTGTTTTTATAAATCATTGGGGTTTAATTGTAGTAGTTGAAAACACATTGGGGTACCATTGGATTGGGAAAACACCTTAAAAACCTTGGAAAATTGGGTGCCAAAGAACACGATTTTGGACGGTGCTGGAATACACAGTAGGCGGAGCGCCCAAATTTTTGCAGCTCTCTGGACTTTTGAGTAGGCGGACCGCCCACCCTGCAGAGGCGGACCGCCCACTCCTGAAGGGGGTGTCTGGGTAGTCGTTTCGTAGGTTTTCGTGTCTTATTTGCTTCCGTTACTTCCGGTTAGTACTTTGAGAGTAATTCTCCTACTCAATTAGTACTAATTCATTGAGTGCTTAGGATATTCGTGCGTGTTGGTGGTTGAAAAATTCTAAGAAGACTCGTAGAATTTCTTTGGCTCAAGTGTTCACTGATAAAGACGAACGCCCATAGAGTCCCATTAACTCCACTTTTCTCGAAGAGCATTTTGAACTTGTGAAATTGTTTGGTCGTTGAGGAGGTTGTTCAACTCCAAGGAAGCCTCTTGAATCAAGCACGAGTGGACCTACACCAAACTTAAGTGTACCCGAGTGATATTCAAAAGTGAGGGAGTGCGTGAGGACTTATACTCTAATCTCTTTTCATGTTTTTGATTGCTTGTAGGTACGTGGCGGAAAAAAAGGGGAAAAGATACCGTTGAGGTCCAAAAAAATATCTTGGCTTGTCTCTTGGCCAAGGTGAAGGCTCTAAAACCTAAAAATGTAGACCTTTAAAAGAGAAAGGACCCTGAGTGTCCACAAATATGCCGGGGAAGGCACAAGTGATAGCTCAACCGTGAGATCGGATCAATTTGCGGAGCTAGCTCGTCAACAACGGTTGAAAGAAGAAGCTCTTGTTCGTGAAAGATTGTTGGGCAATCCCCAACCCTTGGGAAATCCCCACGGTGAAGTTCCACTCATGAGGCCCCGAAGAAACATAGCACCCCTTGATGTTGAAGCTCAAGAAGGGGAGGGTCTCGGTTTTGGTGACAACTATGATGATTTTGATGCTCCCTATCCAAATAGGAGGGCAATGAATGGAGGCCAGGGAATGGATAGAGGTAGTGGGCAAGGTCGTGGACCTCCAAGGGCTTATGTGGGGAGGAACTTGAGACGTGAGTATGATGAAGTTGATAACTACTATGGAGGTCAACCAGAACCAAACCGTGGAGGTCGAGACAACAACCTAAATAGTGTGAAGATCACTATCCCACCTTTCAAAGGGAGTAGTGATCCGGAAAAGTTCATAGAGTGGAAAGTTCAATTGGAGTGGGTGTTTTATACAAATGACATGTCCGAGGAAAGGAAAGCTACTTATGCCATTGCTTCATTTGAGTCATATGCTTCCACTTGGTGGGAATTCGTCAAAAGGTCAAGAAAAAGAGTTGGGATGCCAATGAACATTGCTTGGGAAGAATTGAAAGAGGTGATGAACGCCAAATATGTGACACCCAAGTACCGGCAAGAGCAACTCAAAAGACTTTATGAGTTGAAACAAGGCTTCAAGTCGGTTGATGAGTATTTCAATGAATTTGAAAAGAACCGAATGACCCTAGACATGGAAACGAAAGATGAGGAGCAAGCTATCATCCGATTCAAGAATGGTTTAAATTGGGAGATTTCTTCTTAATTGAGGTTGCACATCTTTCACTCTCTTCAAGATGTTTGTGACGTCGCGGTTGAAGCCGAAAAGTGGCTCAAGGAAGAGAAAACACCTCGCTTTAGGAGTACTACTTCTACTCCAATGATTCGACCCAAAGAATGGAAGAGCCCAAACACAAGTTGTGCAAGTGGGAGTCGTGATGTGAAGAAGCCTTTTGAGAAGGCTACCCCGAAAAGCAACTTCAAAGAAGTGGGAGGTAACTTTAAAACTCAATTAAATACTCCTTCTTCTTCTTCTTTTCAATGCCACAAGTGCAAGGTTTATGGCCACTTTTTTCCAGAGAACGCCTTACCCAAAAAATAATGATAGTCATGGATGATGGGTTGGTGTATGAGGAGGAAAGTAAGCCCGAGGGTGAGGTTGTGGAGGATCGTGAGGTAGTTGAGGGAGAAGAGAGAGCGGCAGAGGGTAATGAACCTAACATGTTCTTGGTGGTACGTCGTAGTTTGAGTGCCATGGTGAGTGAGGAGGAAGTAGATATGGAAAGGGAGAACTTGTTCCATGCTAGGTGTAGAGTAAGGGGACAAGTGTGCTCCATGATTATTGACTGGGGCAGTTGTGCAAATATGGTGAGCCAATCTTTTGTCTCACAATAGAAATTACCTACCCTTAAACACCCAAGCCCCTACTATTTGCAATGATTGAGTGAGTGTGGGGAATTGAAGGTGGTGAAGCAAGTCTTGATAAAGTTAAAGATTGGGAACTATCAAGATGAGCACATGTTTGATGTGGTGCCAAAGCAAGCTTGCCACCTCTTGTTTGGTAGGCCTTGGCAATATGACAAGAATGTGGTTCATGATGGCCGAGCCAACACTTACACGGTCAAACATGAGGGCAAGAAGTATGTGCTTACGCCCTTGACGCCGAAGCAAGTGAGTGATGACTATAGGCGCATGAGGGAGTTGAAGGAAGCGGCTAAAGCAAAGTCCCTCGTGGTGGCTAAGCCTTTGACCGAGACTCCACCATCTTCTACCGTTGGCATTTGTGCCATGATGCAACCGAGTGAGTACTTGAGAGGTAATGATGGAACCAAAATGCTCATTTGCCTAGTGCACAACGGTATGGTTCTAAACTCCGATCGTGATTATTCTTCTAACCCTAACCCTTTTCCTAGTGCTGTTGAGAATGTTTTGAAGGTATTTGAGAACATGTGATGAGTTGCTCAACAAAGCCGGGGTCCCGGGGTCCCAAATCCCAAACAAGCCGGCCTATAGGAGCAATCCCGAGGATACAAAGGAGTTGCAAAAACAAGTGGATGAGTTGCTCAACAAAGGCTTGGTTCGTGAAAGCTTGAGTTCGTGTGCCGTACCGGTCATTCTTGTACCAAAGAAGGACGGGACATGGAGGATGTGTGTTGAGTGCCGTGCAGTCAACAAGATAACCGTAAAGTATCGTCATCCCATTCCTAGACTTGATGACATGCTTGATGAGTTGGGTGGTTCTAGTATCTTTACTAAGATAGATCTTAGGTCTGGCTACCACCAAATCCGGATGAAACCGGGGTGATGAGTGGAAAACCGCATTCAAGACCAAGTTTGGTGTCTATGAATTGTTGATGATGCCTTTTGGCCTCTCCAACGCACCTAGCACTTTCATGAGGTTGATGAACCATGTCTTGAAGCCGTTTATCAACAAATTTTTGGTTGTCTATTATGATGATATCTTGATATATAGCAAATCAATAGATGACCATGTTGGCCACTTGAGTCAAGTTCTTGAAGTGCTAAGAGCCGAAAAGCTCTATGCCAATTTTAAGAAGTGTGCCTTTTGTGTTGATAAGGTTGTCTTTCTTAGTTTTGTTGTTAGTGCCAATGGTGTAGAAGTAGATGAGTCCAAGGTTGAAGCCATTAGAGATTGGCCAGTTCCTGCTACCGTTTCTCATGTTAGGAGTTTTCATAGCCTTGCTAGTTTCTAAAGGCACTTTGTTAGGGACTTTAGCACCATTGCCGCACCACTCACCGAGTTGGTGAAGAAAGACAAGCCCTCTGTGTAGGGAGAGCTTGAAGAGAAGGCTTTCCAAGAGTTGAAAAGTAGGTTGAGTACCGCCCCTTTGTTGCAATTGCCTGACTTCGGGAAGGCTTTTGAGGTTGAATGTGATGCCTCAGGGGTGGGTATTGGGGGTATTCTCCTGCAAGAAGGAAAACCCATTGCCTACTTTAGTGAGAAGTTGAAGGGTGCAACTTTGAATTACTCCACGTATGACAAGGAGTTGTATGCCCTTGTGAGAGCTCTAGCTCATTGGCAACACTATCGATGGCCTAGGGAATTTATGATCAAGAGTGACCATGAGTCACTCAAGCATTTTAGAGGCCAGAGTCACTCAAGCATCTTAGAGGCCAAGAGAAGTTGAACAAAAGACATTCCAAGTGGGTGGAGTTCATTGAGTCTTTTCCCTATGTAATTCATTATAAGAAGGGAAAGAACAATGTTGTAGCCGATGCACTTTCTATGAAGTTCGCTCTTGCTACCACTCTTGCTTCTAGGCTTATGGGTTTTGAAAGTATAAAATCATTGTATGAACATGACCCAAAGCTCAAGAGCAATCATGATTGATAAGGAGAAAAATACGCGGAAGCAAATAACGATAAACGAGCGGAAGCAAGTAAAACGAGATAACATGATATCAAAAGATATCGAGAAAATCAAGACTAGGAAGGCAAGAAATAGAAGAAAGAATGAATCAATCTTTCTAACGTAGATTGATTCCAAGGAAGAACGAGAAACTTGAACCAAATCCCGGATTCATACTAGGATTAAATCCTCGGGTTTTCAAGTCGTAATGAATACATGAGAGTCACGCTCCAAACTCGAAGGCCAAGCCTCTCGATGTTCTTCTCTCAATTTCTATGTTCAATGCTAGCTAATGAAATGAAATGGCTAAGGGGTGTATTTATAGTTTTTCCTAACCCCTTGTGAAATGACTAAAATGCTCCCAAAGTGGGCTAAGACATAAAAGCCACTTAAGGGCAAAATAGGAAGTTTACACCCAAAAGTTGGGGACTCAGCATAGTGGGCGCTCCGCCTAGTCTTGGGCGGTCCGCCTGGCTGAGCTTCTGGCCCAAAGACGCCCCAGGCTTGGGCGCTCTGCCTAGCGTTAGGTGCTCCGCCTGGTTGGCTTGAAGCTGGGCGCTCCGTCTGACTTCTGGGCGCTTCGCCTGGCCCTGATGCGTAGGCTTCCCTCCTTCCATTGAGCTCAAATGCATGGCTTTCAAATCATCTCCTAAGCTCTTGCCCTTGCATCCACACATCCTCCTAGCTTGGCTCTTGATGGTGGGTGTCTTGGCTCAATTTGCCCCTTATCATCCTCTCCTTCTTTAAAGGATTTCATCCTCAAAATCAAGCCATCAAAGCCTACATCCAAAGACAACACAAACAAAAAAAAAAAAAAATCCTACTACAAGAGTAGGTTAGTGCTCAAAAGTGTGGGAAAACATGCTCTTATGATAGAGCCAAGCGTCAATAGCAAGTAAAAAGCTCATGTCTCCCAAGGAAACTACAAGTACTTGACTCAATAAGAAAGTGCATTTATCACAAGAACAAGCAAAGAAATCAATAGGATATGGAATATGCAAGATGTAGCAATCATTTCCCCTATGACCTCTAAGCTCATGACCAACATACCAAGCCTTCAATGCATTTTTATCACAAGGTGACACAATGGCTTTGGCATGCTCAACACTCAAGGTGTGATCAACATATGGGATAGAGTAAGCAAAATAGTTCAATTTACAACTAACATCAAATACTCCACTCCCCTTCTTAAGAGCACTCCTACGCACACCAAGAGGTTCCTCCTCACCTCCAAATTTACCTCCAAGACAACCCTCCTCGCTAGACAAACTCACAAGAGAGGTCTCAAATAATGGATTATCTATAGAGTTAAGCATTCCAATCCATGGAGGTTCAAACTCACACTCTACTCTATTTTGACATAAATCACCATTCTCATTGAAGTCGCCCTCATACAAAGGATTAGTATAGGCGCACTCCTCAAGCTCAATAGCAATCAAAGGTGAAGTATCCAAACTAGAGACAACGTTCACACTTGAGGAGTCATCGAACACAATTCGATCTATCTCATACTCAAGAGACTCCTCAAGGTTACAACCTTCCTCACTACGACACATGAGACCACCACTAGAAAGTAAGCAATCAAAAGGAAAGAATAGGATAATCATGCAATTCATCTTCTTCTTTATCAAATATGGGTGGGGTGTCATAACAAGGTTCACAAACAAGGTCAACTGCAATATTTTCACTGAAGAGAGGTTCAATGAAAACCGCGCTCACATCATGATGTGGCTTTTCAACCCTCTCAACTAGTGGTTCACATTCACACACAAGTTGACAATTCGACTCTACACAAGTTGCAAACACATTGTAATTATACAAATCACCAACTAGTGTTGATTTTTCACAAACCATTTTACAAGACAAGGAAGTAATATGCTCAGGGGAAGAAGAACTAACACTTACATTTGAGTTGCATGCGGGCTCATTCAATGTACTTGAAGCATCATGGCTAGCTTTTCCTCCTTGTAGCTCACATTTGGAATCGCCTTCACCTTATCTTTCCATCTCGAAACATGATTGAGGCTCAATCGGTTTGCCTCCGAGAATTCCTACACAAGAATTCACACAAATAGAAGAAAAAGATAAAGGGTTAAGGTTAGAATAAGGGGTGCCATCACTCTCAATGATTATTTTTCTCTCTTTCTTTTCCCTCATTTTTTTCCAAGGTCGGGTGTAGATTCGGGTGGTGAAAATCCACTCACATTACTCAACACTACCTCTCCTTTTTCCACTTGAGAGTTGTCACCGGTCTCTCCCTTACTCCTCTCTATCTTTTGTCTCTCATATTCGGGCGAGTTGGGACGAGGCCCGAGAATGCCCATTGCCGGAGTAGGTGGACTCTTTACATCAACCCGGAATCTAGGACTTGGAGACTCATCACTTGATGTCTCCTTCTTCTTTGTTGGTGAACCACTTGGCTTTGAAACTTGTGGTTACGGGTTCACCTTGTTGACACTTTCCAACTCTTTTCTTGCACTAGTCCCACCATTGCTTGTAATTGTAGGACTCCTTGATTGCACAATTTCAACCTTGGAATGAAGTTCTCGCTCCTCGCTCCTTTGCCTAGCCAAGGAAGGTGAACTAGTAGGAAATTGGTCTCTTTCCCGATAAGGTACAAAGTCATAAACCCTTTGTCCTATGCCCACAAGAATCACATCCTTCATAGCACTATATTGCAACCTCTTGTCATGCAACCATGGCTCACCTAGCCAAATATCAACATGTTGCATTGGATACACATCACACCAAACATAACATCTATAATTCCTACGAGATAGAAGTACCCGAGCTTCCTTGGAAACCCACACTCCCTCATACTCATAAGGACTCTCTAGCTCACGGCATGGTATCCTTAACTTATCAACCATAGAGGTGCTAATACAATTGGCATCGATATCACCAATCTTGAGCAAGTATCCTCCAATATCATTTACCTCAACAACGAACCTTCGCCTGCCCAAGTTTTGTATATTTGCATCCAAGCGAGAACTTGAACGCCCAAAAGTAGCATCACCACCAACAACTTGGGTCTCCCTTATCCCTCCTCTACTAGCAAGATTGCTAGAGTAACTTCCACTTCCCGTCACTCTTCCAACATTAGAAATGTTGTTGGAAGTCGAGGAAGGACCCTTGCCGTGGAAACCATAAGTGCCTCTCATCTTGGTTCCGATCATTCTATTTGCAAGGACCTCGTGATTCTTGAGGATAGTTGCATAGCGCATGTGATTCTTGACCATCATTTAGGGTGTAACGAAACATCGTTCTTCATTGCTACTTGAACAACCGTGTGAGTCTCATCTCTTTTTTATCTCTTTATCGCTTCCGTAGTTTACCCTACATCACAATCCTAGCCACATGACCAAGATTATCACTTCACCACCAAGCCCTCTTCTAGTAGCACAAGTCTGACTATTGAAACACTATCTCAATATTTGGACCATGAGAATAGTCAGCATGCGGTCATCCTTCCTACCAAACTGTCGCTTTTGGGGATTATGAAAAAGGCCAATAAGACTTTTGATGAATATGCCTCTCGATAGTTTAAGCAGGCAATTAGAGTTAGGCCATCTATGGACTCAAAAGAGATGAGTGGTGTGGTTATCTTAGCGCAAGATGGTGAGTATTATCAGCATTTGTCACCAATAATGGGATCTTTCAATGAGATATTGAAAAAGGGTAATGTGGTGGAAGAAGGTTTGAAATCAGGTTTATTGGTTAGCTTTGCCGAGTCGAGGGTTGCAACACAGACCATCTAGGTAGAATCAAGTGAGGCTATGCGAACAATGAATGGTGATAAGGGAAAATCTGCAGAAGGAGTAGTTGCACCATTGGTTAATCATGTCCAGTACCAACAAGCTCCATCCCAATCCAAATACCCTACATTTCTATACCATTCTGCACCGATCCAACCACCTCTTCATCTTTTAAGCTCAGCTCGAACTATCAACGGAAGGAGATCGTCGCCTAGTCATCACTTTGCTTGAACCGTTGGAACGTGTTTTTGGAAAGTTATTTGCTAAAGGGATGTTGGGAGTAAAAGATCAAAAGACTCCCTACACCGCCCATCTTGATGCTTCAAAACATTATATGTACCATTTTTATGCATGTGGTCATGATGCTGAATATTGTCTTGATTTGAAGCGTGACATTCAAAAGGTTATTGATAAGGGTCTGGTGAAGAAAGATTTAGAACCTCTTCCTACAAACCATCCAAGCCACTTTCCACACAATTCTTTTCAGCAGCCTATTCAGTGCTTGCCTTTCCCAAAATATCAGACTCCTCAAGGCAATCCTGTTCGAGCCTCTCAGTT
The DNA here is from genome assembly GCA_037355625.1 of Petunia x hybrida. Classification (NCBI taxonomy): domain Eukaryota; kingdom Viridiplantae; phylum Streptophyta; class Magnoliopsida; order Solanales; family Solanaceae; genus Petunia; species Petunia x hybrida. The sequence goes on along the minus strand of JBBBVM010001183.1, from coordinate 14,394 downwards.
TGTTTGGGAATCTAAGCCTTCACGCGTATTCATCCCTTTAATCTCAATCGGGCATCTTTGAGAAATTGCAGTCTTTTAATCTTCTTTGTCCCGTTGAAGCCAAGGCATGTGTGAGAAAATTCAAGTCTTTTAAACCGTATGAAGCATTGCACTTTCCATTCCAATATGTTGGGTCATGATACAAATCATTGTACGCAATTAAAGAATTTGACCCAGAACTTCATCTATCAAGGGTACATAAAAGTGGAATGGTCTGATTTAGCTGATAGGAAATTGCTTGCATCATTGGTTAATGTTGATGCCACCCCAAGGCTCACTCTTATTGGATTACCCAATGTGCGCATCAAAGCAGCAATTACAACTTTGGCCCAGCCAATTCTAGAAAGTCAACAAAAGAAAGGTCGTTTTATTCCTTGGAGCACTCAAAACACTGGTGCGATGCATAAAGGGAAGGAAAAAGCCATTGAGCAGATTGGGACTGAGAAGCATATCGCTATACCATTTGTTTGGGGAAATATGTACGATGAGGAATTTGAGGATCATGAATCTCTCGCTGCTGAAGGGATATTTGTAGTCTAATGGCATGGTTCTCAATTTGACCAACCCTGAAGTCTTGTTTCAAGTCTTAGCTTATCATTTCGCCATTATGCCTCTACTATTTTGGTGGTAGAGCCTCATTATGGTTCTTTCCTTTTAAGTGTCAATAATTGAGTTAGTAGGTCCGTAGAATTAAAGTGTCAGTATTGAGTCTTGTCATATCTATTCCCATAGGTTTACCTTTATAGTCTTATATCGTCTTAAATGTCGGTCTATTTGAGTCAAGTCACGTCGATCTCTTTTCATTTTGGTCCTGTTATGTTCCAAGTCAGTTAATATTATTAATGAACATCTTACTTTCATATTTTATTAATTCTTTGTCCTATAACAAGTTCTCGTTTTTGCTTTGAGTTGACAGGCATGAAAGATCAATCAATTACAAGAAGCTAATACAATCTAGCATTGAGAGTGAAAGACTTGAGAGCAGTGTGACCAGGAAAGAGAGCCAAATGGAAGCTTTTTAAGCGATAATCTCATCCCTGGCATTTGGAAACATAAGTGCGAGAAAAAAAGAGTCTTCTGCTCCGCATTAGCAATGTCATGTAGGTTCTATTATTCAGCTATGACAGCTATGCACAATCTCTTGGTAAGGCATTTTCAAGATTGGGATGACGAAAGGTTGTCTTTCTACTACCTAAACACCACTGCATCCTTTGTCAGCCTTTTGAGCCTAAATGTTTATTTCTCGAGCCCTCTTTTGGAATCAACGTTAAAAAAGAAGGAAATGGAAACATGTTTTATTAAGTCTTTTCTTAGTTTGCTTTACCAATATTAAAAAAAAAAACAGAAAAAAGAGAACAGAAAAAAAAGGAAAAAAAAAAAAGAAAAGAGACATGTCGTATAAGCATCTTTTGTCTGAACTACCTCTGACTTGATTCTTGCTACGACATGATACATAGGTAGCCTTACCCTGGGGTTCGGTCACACTAATAAAAGATCCTGAATTATCCCAATGCAATAACAGTGGCTATTTTTTTAAGGTTCCATACTCCCAATCTCGCAAACTGGGGCAGATTTTTTTGGAAAGATTCCAAAAGTTGTAAATAGATTGTTGACACCCAATTTTGTCCCTCCGTTTTTCGCAATTTGGCTATATTTGATTAAAATTGATAATAGTAATTTTCCAAACAAAATTGCATTAGATAGCGTGCATTTACGTGTGTAATATTATTATTAACCCCCTATTTATATAATTTTATTTAATTGTGATTATAATTACGTAATTACATTTATTTAGGCTATTTTTCAAATACGTGTGCTATTTATGCAATTTAATGTATTACGACATCATTTTAATAATTATCTGTGGCTATTTATATTTAATTAGTATTATATTTGAGTTCATATATATTTAATTATGATTAAATATATTTATTTATAATTTTCCTATTTTTTATACTAATTATAAGTATTTTAATTAAATACTAGCCAATTGCTAATTTACACCTATGTTTCTACCACACCGAAGCCCCGTCATCATATTTTGTCCACATACACTCCACATAAGCTCCACATAAGCTTACACCTCATTAAAACACACTCCTACAACTAATATACACACATTTAGCGTAAGTACAACTTACTCTAGCACGTGGTACAATCCCCCAAAGCGCCCATTCTCCTTACACCTCAGCATATATCACTTATACATACATATACACTCACCCGAAGTGCCTACGTGGCACGATCTTTGCCCTCCAACTCATCTAATCCAACGGCTCATATTGAATCTACAACTTACATCTATACACACACACACCATACCCTAAAACCCTAAATCATAACTCACTCTCTCCTTCCCACAAAATCAGCCGCCTCCCTCCTTTATCCTCTCCCCCCTTTACCCCTAAAAACCGTCCAGGTTCCGCCACAGCCACGCCATATCTCCACTATCCTCACCATCAAATCCGCCACCTCCGCAGTCACGACTCCCCTCTCCTCTTTCCTATCTCGGATTACACGGGGACGAATCCCCTTTATCTCTCTCCTTCACCTCGTGGAATCCGGAATATGAACAAGGAGATTGGATACGAATCATTACGAATCCTGATCAGAAATGGCAAGAATCATCGCAAATCAAGGGAAAACGGGCAGATTTGAGGACCACCCGACCCGGTTTTGTCAATATTCACCAGATCTGGTAACGCCTTTCTTTTTTTTTTTTTCTATTTTTATTTCTTCTACTATTTTTGACTCATTGAGTTTTCATAGAAGTAACATGTTATTAGCCTGATTAAAATTCATGTTTGGTGTGATTATTACCCTTTAGGCTGTTTCAAATTGAATTGAGTATGCGACTCATGATAAATGCTCGACTATACGTAATTTTTGTATCAAAGTCATGATTAGTCTAGTTGAGTCTCGAATCATTGCTGAATCATTTGGACTGTTTTAGCGTAAAATTAAGTGTCGAATATGACACTCGCCTAACTGAATTTGCACTAGTTTAACTGAGTCGAGAAGCGACTGTTTGGCAGTGATTCCTATTGCTTAGGCTTTTATACATATGCAATGTCTGCCCGTTTGATTACTTGTTGTTAAAAGTTCTTGCCTTGGACTTGATATAGTCACTGTGTATATGGAGTTATACGAATTCAATACTAGCAACTCTTTGCAATGTATACATACACGCATATATCATCTGGTTGAATTATGAAAAGATATACGAGATTAGCAAAGTCAACATGTTCAAATCAGAATTTTGAAAAGATTTCTATCAAATCACTTCTCTTATTTTAAAGATATCTGTACTGATATTTAGAGGTTAGTTTTATTTGCGAGAATGTATGATTGGCAATATACTCCTTAATTTCAGAACTGAATGTGGTCTGTTTTAGTTGTATAATTATTGATTGTAATATCCCCCTAATCTCTCAAATTGACAGTTTGATTTACTCTAGTTTACCTTTAAAGGAATTACTGATTTTACTTTCCCTTTTCGGGTGAGATTTTGAAAGTCAAACAGCCTATCCCAACTACTATATAAACACAGCACTTTCTTACACTTTTGGGGACAGGGATCAGACACCATCTTTTACAACCTTTTAGACACTGAATACACAGCATATACACAGACCTTCATACCTCTCTTATCTCTACAACTTGTTTGCTGAAGAAACCTTTGTCTCTCTTATCTTTACCTCTTTCTACTACTCTCTAGCTAACTGAAGATACATACTTCTCTCGCACACTGAGTATTGCTCTAGTTCATATTTTGAAAGTAGGGAAGCAGTTATTTCCCTGCTCTCTTCAAACTCTCTGTATGTTTTGATTCTCTGCCGGTTAGTAAGCCAAAGCAAGGCTCTTGCTGCTATTGACTCTGCATTCGCTGTTTTGTGTACTACTCTGTTGCTCTCAAATTCTCCCAGATATATTAAAACCAAATGGTTGATCCTTGCTAATCAATTTTGTTGACTGCTCTATATGTATACCCAGTCTATGATTGTTTTATATCTTTGGTTAGAATGAACTGCTGCCTGGGTCTGCTTTAGACCATTTCTAACCTTTCATGCAGGTTGTTAATAGAAATAGGATGGCTAAAAGTCATACCTTTTAATAGTATATGTGCAGGTTCCTTAGCTATTATGAAAAGGTTGTGATAGTCCGTCTAAAGGACATGGAAAACTGCTTATGAATCAATGAGGACAAAGGCCTCTTTTCTTTTTCTTCCCCTACTTTTTCTATTTCGTATTTAGAAAGCGAACAATTGTTAAAATGTATTTGTTAGGATTTTTTCATGTACTAAGCACCATAAGGTGCATATTAGTCGTTTAGGACAGGTGTTACGCGCTGCTATATGCAGCAAAGTGGCTAAACAGGGGCCATTTCTTTAACCTTGCTCTTTACTTTCATGTGTTTGAAGATAAGTTTGGCACAGTCTGAAAATAGGTTTATTTGCACAAAGTTTCAAGCTTAAAACCATGACAGTTGCGTTAGGTGTGAAAATTGGAAATATTGTGGATATAATGCAAGACAGGTTTTAAATTCAAATTATTATAGGACTGTTTTGCTGAAATTAGATAAAATAGGCTAAACTCGCAATGTTATCTGAAACAGGATTATTTCTGCAATTGTTTATCCCCTGAAACGTAACAGTCCCCTTGTTTTTAGTAAAACAGGCTGAAAATGCAAGACAATATTAAAATTGGCTTATTTCTGTAAATTAATACTCTGAAACGTTACAGGTAGTTTAACTTTATTAAAAGTGGTTAAAACCGAAATTTGAAAGTAGTTCAGGCTATTTGTGCAACTCTAGTATGCTGAACGTGTGAGCCCTTTTGAACCTTTATTACAATTCATTAATTTGGAGGCCCATTCTTCTTTTAAGTTTATTACATTGCTATTATTTGCTTTTGCGTATAACATTACTGTATTATTATTTGACGCCTAGCTCGAGTCTAGTTTGGGGCACTTAACAAATTTAGGAGTCTAGATATTTAATTAGTAGTCTCAATGGCCTCCGAGACATTAAGTGGGACGCTAGTAAGCCTTTAGGACGTTTTAAAACATTAGAAAGCGTTTTTTTAGTTAAATACTTAAAGAGGGTATGGGGGTTAAGGGAATTAAGCCCCTCGGAAGTGATGAAGTTACCCGAGCTATATATTGATAGTGGATTTTGAAACTATCGTCCCTTACGAAAAGCCGGGTTCTGATCCGAATAGAATAATAAAATCTAGGGTTTTTCAAATGTTTAATTAGTTATTATTTTGTGGCTATTTGTGCAACTATTATTTCAAATTATTTATGCAAATATATTAAATTGCCTATTTTACTTTGCATCCTATATCTCCTTTGTTTATTTATTTAGTTTCTATCCCTTTTATAAGCAATATGTTTAAACCCAATATAGAAATCGGTCGGGAACCACGTTTAGTGGAACCTAGAAGGTGCCTAACCCCTTCCTTCTAGGTTAACTTGAACACTTACCTGAATCTCTGACCAGTAGACCAACCCGGAGTTATTCTTTAAAATTAAATTAGAAATTAATAGGTGACCTAATACACCTTAGAACTATATTAGGTGGCGACTCCAAAATTTCCAACTCCAAATGAGTTACCTCAAGTCGAACAACACTTTACTTACTTATTTATTAAAAGTGGGGTGCGACATAGATTACATGCATTCATGTCAAATTTTGAGCCTTATACCTTTTCTTTCTAGCCATTGTCCAAAAACCTGCATTACGATCCAAATAAAGTTCATTTTGATCAATTTTGAATATGTCAAGTTAAGGGATACATGCTAGTTCCTGACAGTACTAAGGTTGCATGCAAGAGGAAGAAAAAAAAATGAGAGAGTCTTATTGGTGAAAATCCGTACGGGCACTACAAGGCGACTGTGAGCATGAGAGCACAATCGAGAAATTTGTCATATGATTATTTGAATAGCAAAAGTGAAATGCAATAGAATGTGCATCACAGAAGAATCCTCCAAAGGAACCGGCCGCCAGGGTCAGATATCTAAGATTGAAAGGTCTAAGTGCATGTCATGTTCAATAATGCCAGCGTCAGTTCAAAATCATTTCTTTCCTTTTTCCTTTCTTGGTTGATTCATTAGGGTCTGCACCTTCCACTAGTAGGGTCGTCATTTTCTTCACCTCAATTTTTGGGGTCAAGGTCAAACGAAATCTATTGGTTGTTCTTTAATAAATCCCCAAAAGTAGTATAAAGAGATAAATGATTAAGAATCATCTTTGGACTTTTGAAAGTGTTTGACATCTCATGTTGAATCAATATTTGCTTGTTTATGGTCTGATGGAGTCAGATTCCTCTCTGGTCTTAAGTAGTTGCACAACGTTTCCCAAGTTTGGTGTATTGCATCCCACTGGCGGATCTTTTCAAGGCATTGCATAAACCTCATTGGCCTTTAGCTTATTCCTTTAAGCCACTCTTAAACATCAGTGTCAAGCCCGAAAGCCAAAATCTTTTAACCAAGGCCAACCATCTCACGTCAATCCACGCCCAATGACCAAGCTCAAATCTAGCTCGGAGTTTGTCACAAGCCAGCCAGTTTTCAAAAATCATAAGTTTTCTTTGATTTAAACAGGGGCAATTTTTGTTTGCTTCATGCAATTGCATTTTTAACATGACATGTTGCATTTAAATTTCATAAGCTATGTGTCTTTGAATTTTAACTTTGCAGAAAGACTATACGCCTCAGAATAATGCACCATGTAGGTTTTTATGCCTCAGAATCTTGCACCACATAGGCAACAGTTGAAAAAAAGAGAAGAAAAAGGGGAAATGAAAAAAAAGGACTCCAAAAAGGATCATTGGCAAGCCAATTGCTTTAAAAGAAGAGTACACCACATCAAAAGAATGCATTTGAGTCCAAGAAGACATCCCCGAAGAGTTGACAAGTGTCAAAATAGTGAAAAATAGGGGCAAAAAATTTTCTTTACTTTTGTTTGTTTCTTTAAAAATGCAGGAATTTTCTTTCAAGTCCAGGCACCCACCTTCAAACGCGGGTATTTTCCTTTTCAAGCCAAGGAACCCACCTTCAAATGCGGGTATTTTCCTTGCAAGTTCAGGCACCCACCTTCAAATGTGGGTATTTTATCTCATGTCCAAGGCACCCACCTTCAAATGCGGGTATTTATTCTCAAGTTCAGGCACCCACCTTCAAATGCGGGTATCTTCCTTTCAAGTTCAGGCGCCCACCTACAAATACAGGTATTTTCCTTTCAAGTCAGGCGCCCACCTACAAATACGGGTATTTTTCTTTCAAATCAGGCGCCCACCTACAAATGCGGGTATTTTCCTTTCAAGTTCAGGTGCCCACCTTCAAATGCGAGTATTTCCTTTAAAGTTCCGGCACCCACCTAAAAATGCAGGTATTTTCCTTTCAAGTCAGGCGCCCCACCTACAAATGCGGGTATTTCCTTTCAAGTTCAGGCATCCACCTATAAATTCAGGTATTTTCCTTTCAAGTCAGGCGCCCACCTACAAATGCGGGTATTTTCCTTTCAAGTTCAGGCGCCCACCTTCAAATGCGGGTATTTCCTTTTAAGTTCAGGCGCCCACCTACAAATGCGGGTATCTTCCTTTCAAGTCAGGCGCCCACCTACAAATGCGGGTATTTTCTTTCAAGTCAGGCGCACACCTTCCAATACAGGTATTTCCTTTCAAGTTTAGGCGCCCACCTAGAAATGCGGGTATCTTCCTTTCAAGTTCAGGCGCCCACATACAAATGCTGGTATCTTCCCTTCAAGTCAGGCGCCCACCTACAAATGCGGGTATTTTCCTTTCAAGTCGCCGCATTTTCCCTTCAAGTCAGGCGCCCACCTATAAATGCGGGTATTTTCCTTTCAAGTTCAGGTGCCCACCTTCAAATGCAGGTATTTCCTTTCAAGTCAGGCGCCCACCTACAAATGCGGGTATTTCGTTTCAAGTCAGGCACCCACCTTCCAATGCGGGTATTTCGTTTCAAGTCAGGCACCCACCTTCCAATGCGGGTATTTCCTTTCAAGTTCAGGCGCCCACCTACAAATGCAGGTATTTTCTTTTCAAGTCAGGCACCCACCTACAAATACGGGTATTTCCTTTCAAGTCAGGCGTCCATCTTCAAATGCGGGTATTTTCCTTTCAAGTTCAGGCACCCACCGTCAAATGCGGGTATTTTCTCCCAAGTTCAGGAACCCATCTTCAAACAGGAACCCACCATCAAATGCGGGTATTTCATTGCAAGTTCAGGCAACCACCTTCAAATACGGGTATTTTCTCTCAAGTTCGGGCACCCACCTTCAAATGTGGGTATTATCTTCCAAGTTTAGGCACCCATCTTCAAATGCGGGTATTTTCTTCCAAGTTCAGGCACCCACCTTCAAATGCGGGTATTTTCTTTTAAGTTCAGGTGCCCACCTACAAATGCGGATTTACCTCTAAGTTCAGGCATGCAATTGGGAAAGGCAGCTCAAAGGAAAATCAAGCTTTCATCCTTAATCGAGCCTGAAAGACTACCATCAACCAAGACTTTGGAAGAATATAATGAAGTCACACAGGGAAAATTTAATAGTCTCAGTCAAGAAAAGAACAAGGCTCATTTGCTAAAGGTGATCAAGTGACAATTCAAGCACAAGTAAGCAGTATCACAAACTTTTGAAAAGCGCAAATATGCAAGCAACTTTGAGCATTAGGCGCCCATATGAAGAATGCAGGACAAAAATTAAAGATTCAAGTCAAGATAGTTAGGATCTGAAACTTTGCTTTGTATTTTTCTTTCATTTTGATGTAATAGTAGGACCGGCGGACCGGAACCTCGACGGTACCTCACTGGACTCTCTCCATCTTTGAACCACCTTCTTCCACTTCCATTCCAATGAGTCAGGTCAAAAATAGGTTACGTTGATTTATTTTTTTGCCCGAAAACTCGAACTCTTCGAGTTTCCAAGCAAAGAGGGGCAGCTGTAATCACCTAATTTTTGACTCTCCCTCCAATAATTGCATCATTTTTAGGGTCCACTAGGTCTTCCTCTTAATATTTGAGTTTTTAGTATTTTAATAGGTTTTTACAAGAAAAAATAGAAAATGCACAACAAATAATCATTTTTACATTCATGAGACATTTCCTAAATAACACAGCACAGAAGGGTCATCCACGCAAATTCATAAACTCACCAGCGTGTCTTTCATCGTTTTGGCATTTTTGCACATAGCCGCATACTATTTTATTCTTTTACGAAGCAGCCACACACACGTACTTATATTTTACCATGCAATTTCACTTTATACCTAAACACTCACTCACATGCACTCACAGCGTCGTTCACAAGCACTCACATGTACATTTAAATCCAATTCTTACAAACCCAATAATGGTTCCTCGGCCATTACACACCCCCAAAGCCCACATCCAAAAATATATAAAGACATACATGCACAACAGAGGGGGGGGGGGGGGCAGGACAATTTTAGACGAAAAAAAAGGAGGCACAAAAAACCTAGAGAAAGATTCCTTTTGTCCAGCAGCCGCAGCTCAACATTCTCGCTCCATTAACGCCACAATGTCCAACCATGAATAAAAATTGTCCCACTAGAAATATGAGCAGCTTAATCCGTATAACATTTGTCTTTGTTTTCAATTAAATTTTAGTTTTTGATTTTTCAAAGAAAAAAGAAGAAATATGCACATAAAAATAGAGTCTCTACTCCGTTTTGTTAAAGCTCTTTGAGGTTTGATTTTTCCGTGTAAGTTCCGTCAAAGTTTGCATCGTTTCATTGTTTCCGATCGTTGTTTCCGATCAGGTTCCGGTCGTGGTGTGTCAAAGCAAAAATTCAGATTCCATTGGACGCAAAATCACCGTGAGGTCCATTTTCTCTTTCTCTATTTCATTTAGTTCTTGTTGTGATTGTATGAGGTGCTGCTATTCTTCTTTGCCATAATATAATGAGTGTTTGATTTCTTTGGCAATGCCTTAGTTAATATATTTTGTTGCGAGATCTTAGTTTAAATCAGATTCAATTTGAATTGAAACATGGGATTGTTTAACAGAAATGAAAGGAAGTATTAGCGCTTAAACAGTTTGCATGCTTGCTCGCGTGATTTCCTTTCATGCTCTATATATGTACTTATTTATCCGGGTGGGATGTCCCTATTTTTAAAAGATGTAAAAGGTGGCCATTCGTGAGAAGACCCGGGATGTCGGGTGCGCTTTAGTTTAGGCTAGTATAGTTTATTTTATTTTTTATTTTATCTTTTTATTTTTTGGATTGTAATAAAACATACTCAAACTTTATCTGCGTGTGCTTGTGTATCTGTGTATTTCAACCGAATATTTTTCGAAAGCCGACAAAGATCAAATGAGCAGCTATGCATAGCATAGGGTCGGGGAGTGCCTAACACCTTCTCCCTAGTCAATAGAACATCTGTACCTAGTCTCTGTTTTCGCAAACCAATTAAACGAAATGTCATTAATTTTAAAAGAGGTTTCTTTTTCAAAAAAATAATAATAATAAAATAAGAAAAATTGCAAATATTTGTGAAAAGTTGAATAGGTGACCTAGCACTCCTAGTTGACATATTCTCTTCATTTTAAATGTTGGGTGGCGACTCCGAAAAATCCTTTTATAAACCTCTTTTGAGTCGCCACTCGTTTTTCATGATTTCGAAAAAAATGAGTGCGACAACGGTCACTCCCTTACTCCTCTCAATCTTTTATCTCTCATATTCGGCTGAGTTGGGACGAGGCCCAAGAATACCCATAGCTTCAGTAGGTGGACCCTTTACATCAACCATGAATCTAGGACTTAGAGACTCATCACTTGATGTCTCTTTCTTCTTTGTTGGTGAACCACTTGGCTTTGAAGCTTGTGGTTTTGGGTTCATCTTGTTGACACTTGTCAACTCTTTTCTTGCACTTATCCCACCATTTCTTGTGTTTGTAGAACTTCTTGATTGCACCATATCAACCATGGAATGAAGTTCTCGCTCCTTTCTCGTTTGAATAGCCAAGGAAAGTGCACTAGCTAGCAATTGGTCCCTTACCCGACAAGGTTCAAATTAATAATTCCTTCAACCCATGCTCACTAGATATCTATTTTTCATATCATTATATTGCACACTTTTGTCTTGCAACCATGGCTCACTTAACCATACATCAATATCCCGCATGGGATACACGTCACACAAAACATACCCCTTATAACTCCTATGAGATATGAGCACCCGAGCTTCCTAAGAAACCCAAATTCCATTATACTCATAAGGATGCTCTAGAGCATGGCATGGTATCCTTAGCCTATCAACCAAAGAGATGCTAATACAATTGGCATCGCTCTCACCAATTTTGAGAGAGTTTCCTTCATGTCCATTCACCTCAACAACGAACCTACGCCTACCCAAGTTTCGCAGAGATGCATCCAAGTGAGAACTTGAATGCCCACGAGTACCAACACCAACAACTTGAGTCTTCCTTATCCCTCTTCACCTAGTAACTCCACTAGGATGACTTCCACTTCCCATCACTCTTCCAACATTAGAAGTATTGTTGAAAGTCGAGGAAGGAGTCTCACCATGGAACCCATAAGAACTCCTTGAAGAGGTATGAGTGTGGTAAAAATCTCTCCCCTCTTCTCGGTTCCATTATCCATAGCACCACTCCTCCTACTACTACCCATACCCCTCACGGCATTGATAGAACAATTCAAGCCTTTTGTAGCAAGAACAACACCACTTCTCAAGTTACCCTTCACATAGGAATTAGGAGCATTAAGTCGTCTAGCACAACTAGAAGATGCAAGCCTCCCTTTTCCCATGGAACAACCACCCCCTCCTCTCAAACTAATGGAAGGACCTCTACTACTCCCTTGCATACCATTAGCAACACCAAGAGAAGATGCAAATGAAAAATTCGTATAATCAACTTCATCATCAATTCTCTCTATGTCACTATCATCATGTTCAAATTAATCACAAGAAAAGTAAGTAGGAACATTATACCTTGAAGCGTCACTATCTTTGACTTCTTGACTAGAAGCATAAGAATCTTCACATTCATCTCCACAAGCCTCATAGTCTTTATAAGCCTCATGATCATCATAGTAACCCGCTTCATCACCATAGGAGCCATGGTTCCCCGAATCATCATAGCAATACTGATGCAACCCGACACTCGGCCAAACCATTCACAAGGAGCCAGCGGGGGAGTTGCAACAGCTACAGGCTATGTTCACACAACTGGAGATGATTGAGCAAGTGTTGGAGGTTTCAGGGCAATTCTGCATGCTCATTGCCTCTGGAATTGAAAATACCCATTGCGATCGCGAGTGCACAGACGCGATCGCGAAGGGCCAGAAAAAAGAACTACGCGATCGCGAGCGACCAGACGCGATCGCAGAAGATGAAAAGGCAGAGCTGCGCAATCGCACGTCCACAGACGCGATCGCACAAAAGGCTGGTTGAAAGCCTTCGCCTACGCGATCGCGTGACCATAGCCGCGATCGCGAGGCTTTGATTTATTGCTCAGCGCGATAGTGCCCATTACTGCACGATCGCGCTGAGACGAGGATCAGAAAGCCCAACAGTAGCTAATGACTTGAAGGCCCATTGTTAAGGGTTAATTAAGGCAAATGTGTCACACTATAAATACTCTTATTGTCATTAGCTTACCTAGTTTTTGGATGATTATTGACATTGTGAGGAATTCGGCTAAGCTTGTTTGCTTTAGCACACTATATATCCTTGATTTGCAATTAGTCTTAGCTAATTGAGGATCAAATAGAAGTGGTTCTCTTATTTAGGTCATTAAGGGGGTAATTAGGCTAATTTCCCTAATTTACTTCTTTAATTCTTCTCTAATCAAGTTGGGTCTTTCTTTAGTTCTTGTCCTTTTAATTTTGTGTCTTTAATTTTTCATATCATTTGGTATCAGAGCTGGATTAGTGTTTGTTTTAACAATCACTAACCCAATTTTGTTCATCAAGTCAAAAAAAATCCAAAAATCCAAAAATATGAGTCTTAGGATTAGGTTTCTATTGGGTGAAATTTTTGTTACCAATTGAAGATATTGTTGTCTAGAAACTACTCCAAAAAGGAATTGATCAAACAACAACATCTTGAGGCTTAATTGAAGGATTGAAAATTTAGGGTTCTTCATCAAGAAATTGGGGTTTAAGAATTTGGTTGTTGATATTGAAGATTCAACTACTGGGGTTTGTTCACGGACCAACAAGGAGTATAAATCTTAAATTTGGAGCAAAAACACGGCGGTTTGTGAAGATTTAAGTTGAAAAGTGGGTTTGAAAATCGGGTTCTGCTTCAAACCCAGAAGCTTACGTGACCGCGTCACATCCAGCGCTATCGCGCAGGCCACTAATTAAAAGGCCTACGCGATCGCAACAGTCCTACGCAATCACGCAAGTACCACCAGCAGAGCCTTCGCGAACACGACGCTCTCACTCGATTGCGTTGAACAACAATTTCCAGAAAAATAGATTCTTAGACAGATTGTTCGCAACAGCCCCGTAACAGTTTCCAATCAACCGGAACCCAATTTCAGCATCAAGAACAGTGAGTTTTTAGATCACAAACAAAATTTCATCCAATTCCGAATCCGATTCGTGCCAATTCGATTCGTGCCTTTCTTTCTTTCCTTTCTTTAAACTTTCCTAAATTGCTTTCATCAGTTTCAATTGTCCGTTTCTCGTCACAACAATTCCTTTCGATCCCGAATTAGTTGAGTTTGATTGTCAAGTTGGATTTAGTGTATGAAGGACAAACTTATTGCCAAGAGTGGAAAAAGGCAAGTGTGGTGAGAGTATTAGAGTGAGTAAAAGCCGAACGTTGAGTGCAAACACGAGTGAATTAAGTGACATCAATTTGACTGTAAACACTTAGGGAGCGACTCGGTGAGGACTCTTTCTACTAACTTTGTTTGTTTAATTGTTTGTAGGTACGATGGCTCAAAAGGAAGTTGAGGCGGACATGGAAGTTAAAACCATGATCCAAGCCTTGGTGGCAAGTGTGAATTCAATGAGGGAGATGGTTGATGAGCTATCTTGGAAGGATAAGCTTCAGGAAATGGGTAAGCAAGTGGTTGGTACACCTCCAACCGTGGGGGTGCGGGGTGATGGACCAAGCCAAATCTCTCGGGCCAATGACCGCTACTCTCACATGGTGGTCCAGGATACATATTCTCCAAATGTCACTCCACAAGCAAGGGATCCCACTCATGATCTCCCAAGAAATGAATAACCAAGGGATGAAACTCCAAGGCCACTTGAAGTTGAGGCATTTCATGAGCATGAGAACTATGACAATGACCCATTTCACTACCCAGGGGATGCCCATCAAGGAGGAGCT